>CAUYON010053415.1:0-37319 GCA_963573935.1 Arctocebus calabarensis | reverse complement strand
CAAGCTGTCACCCTGGATAGAGTGCTGTGGCATCACAGCTCACAGCAACCTCCAATTCCTGGGCTTAAGTGAGTCTCCTGCCTCTGCCTCCCAAGTAGCTGGGATAATAGGCACCCGCCAAAACACCCAGCCATTTTTTGGTTGCAGCCATCACTGTTGTTTGGCGGGCCTGGGCTGGATTCAAACCCGCCAGCTCAGGTGTACGTGGCTGGTGCCTTAGCCCGTTGAGCCACAGGCACCGAGCCAGGATCAGAATTTTTAAAGGTCCCCTGGGTATGTTTAGACACACTAAATTTCGAAAAGCACTACAAGTTATTCATGAAGACAAAATTACAAGCTCCAGCAATTGAGAATGCAGGTTTGAATCTCAGCTCTGTGAGACCAAGATGGGAATTCTGACATATCTTCTTCACAAGGCCATGGTGAGAATTAATTAAATGAGATAATGTATGTGAAGCATGAAGGGCAGGTTCTCTATACACTGCACTGTTTATATTCTATGTAAAGTTTCTCAGCACAAACACACACTCTCAGAAGGGCAGTTCCTGGTGCATGATGGGGAAGAGAACCAGAGTTCTGATGAAGGCTTTGAGGCACCTCCGTTTTCCCTGAGGAAACCCTCACCTGATGCTGCAGGGAATGAAATATCCCCACAGCAACGCATTTTGGTTCCCTTTTTGCGAACTGAGGTTTAATTTGACACAGATCAGGACACCAATCATTTACATTTGTACCAAAAGTGACGGACTTCTATGCTTCTATGAATTAGGAATCTAGGCTGATTTACATAATGTTTAGAAAGCTCACAAACTTTGTATTTTGTCAAAAATAATTGTGATTCTCCAAGGTTCCCCAACTGTGCCAATTTGGCTGGGGCTGCCTGCTTCGATTGCCAGCCTGCATCCAGATTTCTCAGTCTAATCTTTGGCAAGATCCTACTAACTCCAGTTTCAGGACCAAGTGACTGGCAGCAGCCCAACAGCCCAAGTGTGCACTCCTGCCAAATCAACACTGGCCAGGAAAAGCCTTCAAGAATGTGAAACAAAAGAGAGTCCTTTCCCCCAGTGTAGAACTCAACTGAGTTGGCCACCCTGCAACTGGTCATCCACCCTCTCTCAGTCCAGGGGAAGCCATCACCAAAGATGACATTAGAGGCACCAAGGAGGCTTAGTGGACAACTTTCCTTTATGGCCTGTAATTCAGATACTTAGAAAAGAGAGAGAGAGAGGGAAAAAAAGGATTCAAGTTGGTTCATGTCATATAAAAATGACATCCCTGTCATGGGTAAGTATTTTATCCACCTTGGTCATATACTCATGGATTATGTACATGGCATAAGGTGAAGTGTGAACTCTTAATTGTCTGAGTAATTGATCAGTACTCACAGTCCAAGGTAGGGGGTGGCGGCTCACTTTACGTCCTAAATTATCTTTCTGTGTAACCTACCTTGATCAATAGACCGTAAAATGGCCAAGTCCCCATTTCACTTTATAATCTATGCTAATAAATATAACAGTGGCAGCACAGCCAGTAAACTTCACAATTCTGAACATAATTATTTTATATTGCCACTTTCAAGCACCAGAATACTAAAGACATTGTCGTTTAGTAATAGGAGTTATTATATATTATATGTATATATATATATATATAGAGAGAGAGAGAGAGAGAGAGAGAGAAATCATCTTGATCCAGCTATTCACAAAACATTTGGGAAAAACAAAATCCAGAGCAATTATCACCAAACCTGAGACTCACCTGTCATTAAAATATACAAGTTATTATTTGCTCTTATTTCAAAATCTGAGCTATTTAGTCATAAACAGAAAGAAATGACATTATCTCTCTCTGTTTTATCACAATTCAACTAATTTGGCAATTTATTAACAGCTTGTCTCCAAAGGTATTTTTCTAGGCTAATTTTCAACATTTGTCCTGAAAGGTACCATTTGATCTGTCAGCCTGGTAGTCTCAGATTGACAACTTAGGTTATCCTGTTACAGGCTTGATAACATTTTTCCCTGATCTATTCTAAGACCCCTGGTACTGCAGAAAAATATCTTTTAAAACCCAACTAGAAAATTAAGTCAGTATAATTAAGTGGTATTTCATGTGTACAGTGATTTAGATACACAAAGTATGTGCAAGTCTTAGAGGGTAGATGTGTATATGTTAAAATGCATGCAGGTCAGTTAAAAGAGCAGAGTTGTAGTAATGTTTGATTCACAACTTTTGGATTCAAGGCATAAGAAGTTCTATACCCTGTGTCATCAGAAAAGCAATTGTCAATCCAAAGAGTCTATATTAAAGTGCTGTTGAAAACACCTGAAGATAATTATCCTACGGGCACCAATAGAACTTGTAACAAGATGCAAAATTTACTCAAGTTTTTTGTTTTCCAAAATGCCGTGTAACTGCCATGTAACTACCTGGCCTCATTTTAGCACAGACTTGGCCAAATAATGTTATTTGTTGAGCATCTGACGTGCCAAGGTAACCAAGTCACCCAGTTGCTTTGACATCATCTTAACTCAAACACAATATGCATATTTTCAATCAATTTACTTTGGATTCATTTTTATATATGAAACATGGTCAGTGTTCCATGAACACATTTTCAGAGGAAAGATTGCTATAAATATGATGTGATAATGACTGGAATGTTTCAGGGAAGGACAGGAGGAGAAAAGAAGGCAAGTGCAAACTCTCATAAAATTTAAAATAAACTGTGAACTAAGACTTGGCATTTCATCATTTTTAAACCAAAATCTAATTAGTAAGTTCTGTCCTTTAAAAGAATGTTGCAAGCTTTTCCTTAAATATTCAATTCAAGCTTTGAAAGAGTAATGCTTAAGACTTTTACTGTGACAATACGTTCAGCTTTCAAAATTTGAAAAAAAAGAAACAAGATGGGGTAAAACAAACATAATAGGTAGGTAGGTAAATGGATGATAGCTAAATCTGGGAAGTCTCATTTTTTAATGTTATCATTGATTCTGAATCTCCATTAATTGCTTATAATTTAAACCTCATCTTCAAAAATGGATTTCCAACTCTTACAAAAAAATAAAACCATCAATATGAAAAGAAATGTTTTTAAGCAATAATGAAGGAAATTTATTAACCTCTTAAATCATTTCCATGATTAAACTTTAAAATTTAGTCTTGGATTTTCTGTTAGCAAAGCAAATGTGTATATATATATATGTATATACATATATATATATACACATACACATATATACATATATATTCATACATACATACACACACACTTTTATTTATTATAATGAAAAACAATCAGAGATAAATCTTTCTCCTCCAACCAAGTTCAGAAGTGATTTTTTATATTAATCCCTATATGAGGCATAACCAAATGTGATAGATGCTACATACAATTTCAATGATGAATTACAAAGAATCAAAGAATGAGTATTCTTTATATTACCACTGCTTGTATTAAGGCTCAGTAAAACAGAGAACATAACAATTAAGGCTGACTCAGGGTTATACATTCACACAATATATTGAGCCAAACCAAGACTTGGACATATATTCAAAGACTGTCTTCATTGATTGTTAGTTGAATGGCATTATGGACATATACCTATCTTACCAGAGTTTGTTTCACCATTTACAAAATAAGATGCTAATAATATCTATAAGAATGAATATAGTTGTTGATTTGATCATTTAATGAAATAAATAATAATAAGTCTAACCTTTGGCCTGATAGAAAATAAAAACTTCATATAAGCTTTCTGATAAAGCCTCAATGAAGAATAAAATTTGGAATAGAGTAACAGGCAAACACACAGAAAGTCATTTGACCTTCTCCTTGACTATTATTTCTCTCACTCAGAAGCTATACAATTGTCAGTCAGTTCACCTTAAATTTTGGAAATATCCAGAGGGTCAATATTTTGCTTGGCTAGTTGATGGCAAAAGATTTGAGCCTTTTTTTTTTTGTTTAATAAATACATAAGTTCAGATATTTGGGGTTAAGTTCAGGGCAACAAACACCTTAGACCTTTAACCTGCAAAAACAAAACAAATTTGTTTAAAAGTATAATTTGTTTTTGTCAAATTATGCCAATGCTGGACCTACAAATACATTGATCCCTTACTTCTATTGTATATTATCCCTTGGGGAGTCTTTGCAGATAGTAGGATGTCCTTGTCTATGTGTTGAAGGTTGACTTTAGATATTCTTATCATTATCCCAATTCCCAGGAATGAAGACCAATGCAAAAGCTCAATTCTGTGAGCATGGGCTATGAAAGAAGAAAGGTTTTATACATGATTGGACAAGGAGAAGCTAATGCCAGGAAGGGGTGATAAGCTTTATGAACTCCAGAGTCAATACCCACTGCCGGTGAATGAGTAAACTAGGCATAGGCCTGCCATACTAAAAAGAAAAATTCTCTCCAATTTCAAAAATACATATAACATTCAATAGAAAAAACTAGACAGTAAAAGTCTTGCTTGTATACAGAAAAACCATTTAAAGCAAATAGGGTCTAGTGCAAAGAATTTGAACCATAGGAAAATGAAAACTCGTTTTCCATTGGAGTGCATTTAGGGAAATATGGCTGTAAGGTGAGAGAAGCATGTGGTATGTAGTAGGAGAACTTCGGCCTATGAAAGTGACAGATGTTACCACATGTTTAAACATAAAACATGCAACTACATGTATGCTATACAATTACAGTAGCAAGGGATTAGGGAGGAAAGTAACAAATGCATTTTAGATAGCAGAATTTCTCAATCATTTTTACCTCAACAGAGTACAACATTCTTATGATTTTAACCCACTATCCAGACCAAGTAGCCAACACTGGCATCAACTCCACCTTTACCAGTTGACAGTATCCTAGCTGTTGCTAAAATACACCTCAAATCTGCAATGCAAGTTATCCTGAAAGATATATCAAACTAAGCTTTCTAATGCAACATAGAGATGAAAAAGAGCATTGAAAATATAAATGGGGAAAGGGCCTAGTCTAGGACACCAAGTCTAAGGGGTGTTCACTGAAACCTGTTAGAGAATTTGTCAGAAACACAGATTCCCGAGTTTCCTTCCAGACCTACTGGGTATCAGAAACTGGCAATGGAGGCGGGCAATTTGTGTTGTACAGGTAATCCTCATTCACACAAAACATTAAAAATTGTCAGAAGTTCTGAGTTCAGATTCTATGTTCACTCCTCACAGAATTGTGACTTTGTAAAAAAAAGAAAAATCACTTAACTTTTCTGAATTTAGCCTCTGCACCTATAAGATAGTGATCTTAACACTTGCTTAACCTTTCTCATGGGTTTGAGTAGAAACAAGTAAGAAGTTTAAACTGACCAAATAGCAAAAAATTATAAAGAATTACCCAAATCTTGCAAGGTTGAACTTTTTTTAAAGAAAATTATTTCTGAACAGTCAAATATTTTTAATTGTTTTAAATATTCACATATACTCTAAACCAATCCCATGAATTAACCAAGAAAAGGTAATAGAAGACACAGTTCTATAAATAAACCAACAGGATTTGGAATGCCAGTAATTCTATTTTTGGAAAACAAGTAAATACAGATATTAAAATTCCTGCTCTTAAATCTGCATTAGCATGTCAGGAGACTGGACATGGCAACATTTTAAGAAGTAGGAATCAACTATCAAAAAGGAACAACAGAAATAGATTCGTATATAAGAACCTTGAGTAAAAGAGACAGGCTGGGAAAAGGCAGCATCCTCTCTCCTCACAGCCCAGGTTATGGCAAAGTAAATACCATTACTGTCTCAGCAAGAGTCACCTCCTAGCATCAGGAATCTGCCCCAAATGTTTAGTGTTTAGGAGTTTTTCCTTTAGTTTTGGCTTTAGGTTTTAATTCAGAAACCAGTCAGCCTCTTAGAGATTTTTATAACAAAATTTCCACATGGAGGATACAATTTCCACAGCCTCTGTGGAACTCACAGTAAGTAGGGTTAACTGGAGGAAATAATGGCAGAAACATAGGGTCAGGGATTCTCAATACCCATTGGATGAAAAGTAGTGGGTAAGAAATTAATGCCGATATTGTCGTTATATCTTCATCTAGTCCTTTGTTCCTTTTCTTTAATCCTAAAATATTTCTCAGAAGCATCAGACCCAGGAAAGAAATTGACATAGCCTCCTCTCAACACAAAAGAACAAACCTGTCAGGCTTCTAAGGTAGAACAGTCCTAAAATATCCCCCAAGCCTGCAAGCCGTCTGCAAGTTTGACTGCCAAGAGAACTGCCCCATTGGCATTCACATCCAGTGACCTACCAGCAAGAACACGGTGACAGAAGCTTGCCGGCCTGCCTATAGCTAAAGAGGTGGTTTCCATCCATGGCATCTGCTGCATTGTTAAGTAAAAGCATATGGAGACGCATGTTTAGAAGGACTGAGGTTATTTATATTCACAATGGAATGTCCCTATATTGGGGTCTTAACATAGCATAGGAAATCCTCGTGTGATGCTATGCCTAAAGTCCCATTTGTTCACATAGATGAGTGAAGAGTCATTTTTACTGAAAAAGTTATGCTCAAATTCAGAACACCATGATAAATTGGATTCATGAAAAAAAGTCGAAGCTATTTTGTGACAGCAGCACTTTCCACGTGTTTTATGTTAATATCTCATGCTGGCAAAGCACATTGTCCTATATTTTATATGATTTTTAAAAAGAAAAGTGCCCACTTTCTCTATATGCTTTATAAAAAGGGCCTCTTTAGACCCTTCTGTCTATGAAATTGGGTCAATGCTGGAAAATGAAATATTATAAGTTCTTTAAGAGGAAAGGGAGCATAGCTATATGAATTGTCATGATCATTTTATTATATCTACTCTTTATTACAGTAAATGCAATGACTTGGCATAAATATATCTGAAAGAAAGACACCTAAACATTACCTGAAATATTATTAGAGGTGTTTTTATAATGTGTTTTGTCAGTAATTAGAAAAGATATCGATACTTGTTGTGAGTGACTCATTTTCTATTCATGAGTGATAATGAGCATATGTTATTGACAATAAGCACATATTATTTTACTTCATTTGTATTGGCCATACTTGCCATCACCATAACTACTCTGAACAGCAAAACGTAAAGAGAAAATGATTGAAGGATGTTGATTCACTGGTTCTTTTATGCTGAACTGGGACTCAGAGTATACAGAGTTCCCAAGAGTGGTTTTCTTATTACCTCACTGTCTCCACCTTAGAAGACTTAAATTTCTGTGAGAGGTGAATAGAAGAGGAAGAAAATATTCAAACTGTAATTCCTTTACCATCATTCTGCCTTTTCCATGTTCTTACTAGTTTTCATTGGAGATGATCATCTCCAATTTCCTCCATTCTTTGAAATATTCATCCTTTAAGAACGTTTCTCTTCAGAACTGCAATCCATTTTGTCTGATAGTTTTATGTGTACAGAACTATCTCTTTCAACTAGATTGCAAGTCCCCAAAAGACAGGAACATATCTGAGTCATCTTTGTCTGGGAGTTGAATGGATCTTGTGAGTAACTCACAGAAACCTATGGAGGAAAGAAAACACTTTGTGTGCAAGGAGGAGTCATATTTGTTTTCGTTTGACTTTTCTTGACTCCTGATGAAGTAGTTTCTGCTGATTCTGTGTAATTCCTTATACCTTTTTAATTCTTTAGGACTCCTAGGAACAAAAGGATATAGAGTACAACATAAACGTGTTTGGAGTGCGAACAATTTAATCATATTATTAACTTCCTTTTGTCTAAGCCATTGCATAACAATAGCCGACATTCATCACACCATGGTATATATGGGACAGTCTCTAAGTGCTCAATATAGAGTCTCCTTTTTGTTTCCCCCCAACGAACCTATGGAATATACACTATTATCATACTTCACCCCATAGATGAAAAAGCTGAGGATAGAAAAAGTAAAGCTTGCTGGGTGCGGTGGCTCACACCTATAATTCTAGCACTCTGGGAAGCTAAGACAGGTGGACTGCTTTTGCTCAGACATTCAAGATCAGCCTGAGTCAAAGCAAAACCCATCTCTACTAAAAATAGAAAACTAGTCAGACATGGTAATGCATGCCTTAAGTCCCAGCTACTTGGGAGGCTGAGGCAAGAGAATTGCTCAAGCCCAAGAGTTTGACGTTGTTGTGAGCTATGATGTCATGGTACTCTATCCAGGGTAACAGAGAGAGACTCTCTAAAAACAAAAACACAAATATAAAGCCAATAAATGGTAGAGATAGAATCAAAATCCAGGTCTGTCTGACTCCAAAAGTCTATATATCAAAATGATAATAAAGATCATAGTATTCAGATGATTTCAGAAAATACACTCTAATAATCAAATGCAATTTATATATTTAACTGAACTGCTTATAATCTACCAGAAGACATAAGAAATGAAATACTTATCTTTAAAAATAAGGGAAATAAGAAGTATTATGGAAAACAATTGGATTATTTTTGTAGGTATATCAAAGAAGACTTCTTCAAAGAGGTGGAGATTATAAAGGGCAAACAATAGATAAACTGTGACACTTTGGAACTGAGAAATGGGGCACTCCAGGGAAATGGGACATACAGGCACGCAGATGGAACACTGTGAAATGTGTATTTTTTGAAAGTCCTTGGTTCTTCTTGCAGAAGTTTAGAGACTCAGAGGGATAGGTTGGTCTTGAATTGTATTCCATGGGTAATACAGGGTCACAAAAGTCAAGCTGTACATTAAAATAAATTGATGTGCTTTAAAACAAAATAAATTGATCTGACAGTTGTGTTAAATTGGGTTAACACAGGAAGTGGCTGAAGGCAAAGAAATCATTTAATCCAACTCTCTAGGTAAAAATAATGAGTCTGGGTTGCAGTAGGGGACTATACCTTGCAGAAATGAATACTATAGGTCAAGGTACCCAGGAAAGGAGTCAACTCAAAAATAATAGCATGGCTCTGACCTGAGTAACTGATGAACAAAATGTTTGGTTTGAGAAGAAAATGTTAACTTTATATGGTATTTTTGGAATTTAAGCTACCAACAAAACACTCAGGATTGTCTGGCTACTGTTTACTAACGATTCAGTGGGACTTGAAATTCAGTGGGACTGAATCATTAGTAAATAGTCAGATGATTTGAAGAAGTAGAATCTGAAAGTGATCTGGAAAGAGATACCATTGAAATCCAGGGAGTGACTAAACAGTGACTTATACCAACACACCTTTCCTTTCATCTTATTTTTACATTTTTGTGTGTTATAGATTTCCATATTATTAGAATATTCTAAAAGACTAAGGTGAAATAATTTTTTTACAAGTTTCACTAGAAAAGCAAATGCATAGTCCATTTTTGAATAATAAAACATGAATGCATTTTATATTCCTGATTTTTTTTAAAAGAACTTAGCCCTGTGAATTTCAAAGTTCATAAAACCATATTAAAAATCACATCTCGAGGCAAGAGGAGAAAGCATGTTAATTGATAATTTACAATCAACATTCTCAGCATCAAACCACAAGTGAGAAATGCTAGAGAAATGACATGCCTTCCCATATTAACTGACTTCAATCCTTTGAGTATACTGCCTAATGAGCAAATCAGGGGGAAATAGTGGACAGCTGGGTAACAGAGAAGCATGTGATGGAACTGCATGACACATGGATTGATTTACAAGATCAAAAACATAGCTTAGGGGAAGAACTCTTGGAATGGATTACAGATTGGCTTTGGGACAGGGAACTAGTGTCAGCCAAAGAGGGGACTTGGAGTAGGTAGCTAACAAGCAGAGACCAATCATTTGCTTTTCCAATGCAAGTCCATGAGAGTTATATACAGAAATTTCAGAAAATTTAAACTTTGTTTGTAGAAATCAAGCTAAAGTAGTAAGTTTTGCTAGATGGAAGAAATTTTTAGAATTATTCAGCTAGGAATAGAAATCTTAAAGGCACCTCTTAGCAACCCAGTAGCTGGATGCCCCAGTACCCTATGAGATAAATACAGTAATTCAGAACAAGCATTTAGAAACCTTTAAGCCACTTTTTCAGTGTAACTCTATGTCTGTTGAACTTCAAAAGTTTAAATGTAGAGCTTATATTTTGCATGTCTTCTGCTTTCTTTTTCATTAATTTGATTTTATTATATTTAGTAAAAAAAAAAAAAAAAAAAGGTCTGTGACAGTTTATCAGTTGCACACATAAAAAAGTATTGGGCAGAGCAGTGCCTGTGGCTCAAAGGAGTTTGGCACTGGCCCCATATACCGAAGGCGGCGGGATCAAACCCGTCCCCAGCCAAAGACTGAAAAAAAAGAAGTATTGGACATTTGCCATTCGCAGTCTGAAAAACAATGGCCTCAAAATACATCCTTTGGTTAGTAGTTGGGTTTAGGGCACTTGATTTAGATTGAGATAACATGCTTGAGAATTTAGAAATTTTTCCAAGAAAATTCTCATGGATAGCAAAAAATAAGAACAATGTATTTTGAGAAACTTATGAATGAGTGATGCTGAACCAGTAGGTCTTGGGTGGAAATCTATTTTTTAAAACTCTTTAGGTGACTTTTAGTCATGAGGATTTGGAAACACATCAAAGAAGCAAAATGAAAGGAAAGACAGTGAAGAAACAGAAAGAAAGAGGAAAAGGGGTAGTGATGGGGCCCATCCAAAAAAGTTAAATGGAGAAGGGGAAGGAAGGTATATAGAGTCTCCTATACTTATAATGGGGTTACATCCCAATAAACACATTGAACCCATTGTAAATTTAAGATGTTGTTCAGTCAAAAACACATTGAATACATCAAATGCACTGAATGTAATAGCTTAGCCTAGTTCACATTAAATGTGCTCAAAATACTTATATTAGCCTAGTGCTAAGCAAAAACATCTGGCAACACAGTACACAGTGGAGTGTAGATTGTTAACCCTCCTGTTCGAATGGCTGACCAAGAGCCAGGGTTTGTTCCTGCCACCTGGCATAGAGAGAGACTATCCTACTACATATTGCTAGCCTAGGAAAAGATCAAAATTCTAAGTAAATTTCTACTGAATGAATATCCCTTTCATGCCACTGTAAAGTTGAAAAATTGGAGCCACTGTTAAATTGGTCTGTCCGTATTTGTATATGGTGGTTCCATCACTTCCAATTATTTAATTGATTCGATATGAATCACTAAATCCAGTCACCCTCAAACGGAGAGAAATTTGGCTTTCTCACTTGATGGAAAGAACAGCAATAATAAAGACCAAATGGCATCTCAGGATTCTGGACTTCTTCCTCCCATTCAACTCTGTGTGTAGGTCACAGCCAAACTGCCTAAACCAGCTGTAGTCTTCTTCCTAAATCTCCCCATCAAATTCATTCAGCTCATATGTAACTCTGAGATAAAAATCTCATTCATTTCTGAATAATTTAACATTTTTCTTTTATGATCTCTTTATCTCTGATTTATAATAGTTCCCCATTACCTGTGGTTTCCCTTTTCATGGTTTCAGTTACCTATGATCAACTGTGCTCTGAAAATATTAAATGGAAAATCTCAGAAACAAGCAATTTATAAGTTTTCAATTTCGTGTTATTCTGAGTAGCATGACAAAATTTCACACACTCCACTTTATCTCACTTGGAATTTGAATCATCCCTTTGCCCAGGATATTCACACTATAGATGGTACCTACCTTTTAGTCAATTAGTAGCTGTCTCAGTTGTCAGACAAAAGAATAGTGTATGTAGGGTTTGATACCATCTGCAGTTTCTGACATCCATCAGAGGTCTTGGAATGAATGCTCTGTGGTTAAGGAGGAGGTGACTGTAATTCCTCTTTAATAATTCTGTATTAACTTGATCAAAATAATTTTAGTGCTTCCATTTACTAAAATACCATGATATTCTCCCAGTTTTTCTGTTAACTCACAAATGCCTTCCATATCAAACACAGACAACTGCTTCTTAGAAACACTAGCTTCTCTCCTAAAGTAAACCTCACATTTGCCTTTTCCCTCTAATACCAACAAAAGAACTGTTATCCTCTGCTTTTTTAAGTCTTCGCAGAAGCCACGATCAAACAAGCTGAAGTTCAGACAAAACAAGGCAGCATAGGAAGTACTGTTGTAGGTCTGAAGGAATGTCTTCTGGCTGGACACCGACTGAAAGGAGAGTCACATCTGTCCTATTGAGTGCTATGTGCCCAGTACCAAAAAAGGGCTCACAAACAACAGCAACCAGTAAAAGTAAGTGAGTAGTTAAGTGAGCTGAATGAAACATCCTCTGTACAGTTAACCCTGAAAGATTGCCACTGATACATTTGATTCCCCCACATGTCCCAGGCTCCCATACTACAACTTGCCTCTCTTATCTCTTCTTAGAGCCAATATCTGTTCATTCATTTTCATGTACTCATTTATTCATTATTCCCTCACTTTATCTCATAATTTTCACTCTGTCACCCAATAGAAAAACATACATAATATTACTGAAAATGGTTTTGTGAGGAAAAAACCTACATAGTCTGAAAACCGATTATATCACTGAACCTCATGTCACAGACCCACTCAGTAACATAAAGGTAGAGCCTCTATGCCTTTATATTTTTATCCAAAAATGAGTTTAATTCATTTTCTCAACAAAGATTTATTGTGTCTTTTCCATGAACTATCTAAAAACTGGCAATATATATATGGTTACTGCGCTCTTAGGAAACTCAATTTAATTTTATAGCAAGATACACATACATCTAATCACAACTTATCTTCTGACCAAACTGCTCCACTCACTCTGGGACACTGTGTGCCCCTTCATGTGTGCTTATGCCCTCTCCAACACGCTTAAGTCTAAAGTCTAATACTTAAAGATTTTTAAAAATCCAACAAAAAATATATAGAAAATTTGTACACCCTTTACAATTAACATATGGAGATGGTATATACTGACATTAATTTAAAACCCATAGCCTCATTGGCACGTAAAATTACTCAGCGCACATTGGAGGGTAGCAGCATATGCTGACAGTACCCTTGTGTTAGAGGTTCTTGTTCCATACGACTTCATTCATGCTAAAATGGTAAGGTGTTTGAAATAATATTTTCTATGTGACTAAATATTATCCAGAATAATTAGAAATTAAAAGTTAATTATTCTGCAGCCACAAAAGATTAGGAGCATTCAAACCTTGATCCTTTTGGAAGGGAGCTGTCAAAATTTCCCCAGGAATCAGAATAGTCCCCGACAGCACTTAGATGTCACTCTCAACATGAGTAATCTGAATGAAGTTTAATAAAGGAGTTAGTTACACGTGAAACACCACATGTTCTCACTTATAAGGGAGAGCTAAGCAATGGGTATATATGGACACAAAATGATAAAATGAATGCTAGAAACTAGGGAAAGAGGAGGGTGGGAAAGGAGTGGGGGTCAAAAGTTAGCTGCTGGGTACAATGTACATTATTCAAGTGATGGGTGCACTGGCTTCACTGCTGTACGACTCATCTATGTAACAAAAAACACTTGTGCCCCCAAATCTGGTGAAATAATAATAATAATAATAAAGGAATTCATTACAAGGGGGTCGGGGAAAGCATAAGCACACATGAAGGGGCATGCAGTGTCCCAGAGTGAGTGGAACAGGGTCATCACCACTCAGGCTTGCAAGGGCAAAGGGAATGTGGAGGCAGAGAAGGCAGGGACCCTTTGTTTATGAAAATAGCCAGTACCTGGCAAATCCATAGGAAACTAAGAAAATAAGTTCCCCCCTTCCTGTTCTCCCTCAGAATGAATGCTAGTGCTCCTAGAACAGACACGGCAAGAAACCAGAAGGGAAAGGAAATGACAAAATCCATTCCAGTCAGTCTTCTTAAGCACAGAGACGTGGAAAGTTGATCCAGAGAAGCAAGGAAAAGATACCCAGGATAGGCAATAACTTTCACTCCTAAACATTCACGTTGATCCTTCATTTAAAGAATGAGTTGGTCTCCCCAACAAAGTCCCATCAGCTACTTATCATGACCTTGTTCATACCTGAAACCTAAATTGTGAGCCACAACAAGTTCTTTTTTCCATGGAAGGCAGTGGAAAAGGAAGTAAAGGAAGGGAGAAACAATTAACTTATATAAAACAGATTTGCTACAGTTCCTGCTTCTACAGCTTGTCACGAATCTGCGTTAGTAATCATAGCTGCCACTATCCATCCTCTTATCCTATATTGGCACTTCAATTAGATGGGGTTCTTTAGATAGTAAGATGACCCAAATTGTCACTGCTGGGGAAGACGAGTCCCTGGTGATCTTCATCTTCTTTAATTGAGTTTTCACACCTTTCTGACGAGGACTATTGGGCAAGAAAATGCTAAAAGATATTCCAGTGGCTTCTCTGGGTTCCAAATATAGTTCTTTTTGTCCTCATTGAACAGGGACTTATTTCCCTGGCTACTGATTCAGGGGTATGAAGAACCAGTAGGAAACACAGCTTCCTCCATCTGAAAATGCAGCCATTGTTTTGGATAATGGGCATATCATGAGACCAGTTACATTTTTTCTCTATAAAATGTTCTCTGGTTGGACGCACTGTTGGGTAGGATACCATCACAAGACAAAAATGTAAGTCAACAAATGATAATGCTGACTGGAGTGCTCCAGGCAGGAAAGGCAAAACTTTTCCTGAGATTTGAGACTATTCCTTTGAAAACAAAGCGCCGTATAGCCATGAGGGAAGGGATCAAATGAAATCGACTGGCTACCATGTAGACAGGGAAATCTTCCAGGAAGTGTTCCCATGTCAAGGCTTTGCCTTCAGGCACTCAGCCATGGAGTCACAGCCTGGACTTTGATACGAGTGTGTTGTTGAGTGCATAGGACTTATTTTCCTACTGAAATATCATCTTAGAAGTTTGAAGAGATTCAAAGAAAACAGTATTAATCTGCTTACTAAGACTTGTCTAACTTAAGCTTTGAGGAAAATCTAACTTCTCACCTAAAATACAATCCCTGGAAAACTCAAAATCTTCCAAGAAAGGAGATGAAGAATCCTTCGTTCAAGTAAGAGCAGTAGACAGGAAAATGTATGAAGACTCAGAAAGCCCTTCCCACAATCTCTTTCCATTGCAAATTTTGGAGGTTATGGGTTTTTACTGAAAGAAAGGACAAGTAGAAGATATTGGAATACTCACAATCCCCCTAATCTTCCTGTAGTCTCTCTCTATTCACTTTGCAGTCCACAGAGAAGGAAGGAGTATCAGCATTGCCTGTGATCTTATCAGCAATCCCCTTCCCACACCTAAGAATTAGAATCTGTTTCAACAAAATCCCCAGGTGATATAGATACACACTGAATTTTAAAAAGTATTGCGATAGACTCCTTTTCCCAGGATCCTTTGTCACAGACTTCCTCATATGACCTATGTTCTGCCAAGCAGATCACACCTGCGTATGTGCCTGCTTAGAGGAATAAAGTGAACAATCTCATACAGCAGTAGTTTTCAAACTTAGCATGTATCAGAAACATCATTAGGCCTCATGCCCAGAGTGTCTGATTCCATAGGTCTGGGGTGTAGTTTGAGAATTTGCATTTCTAATAAGTTACCAGGTGATACTGATGCTGCTAGTTCAGGGACCACACTTTGAAACCTGCTGTCAAGCCGTGTAGTGGCAGGGGTGTTTGGTTCTTCTGAGGCCAGCAGCAGTGGCAGCACTTGCCCAATGCAGCACCCTCCTGATTGTGGCAGAGCACTGGGGTTCTGAGGCCAATGGCAGCAGCAGCTTCTTTAGCGAGCCAGTTTTCAGTGTGTTTCTGGGCATTGTTCCCAGAAGCTCAGCCTAGAGTCTGTACTTTTAACTTTCCCAATAATTCTGCGAACTATCATAAATCCTTTTCCAAGTAAACTTGTTAGGTCAGATTCTGTTGCCTACAACCAAGAACCCTGGCCAACACTGGTCTGACACACATTTAACAAAGGAGTTTTAGTGACTATTTCTATAGTTCAACCCACTTCGCCCCAAAAGGTCAACAGATAGAAGAGACAATAACAATGGCCTTAGTAAAAAATAATTTGTAAAAATAGTGCCTCTAGGGTCATATCTTTTAGGAACCTAATCACTGCAGCAGGTGACTGGATGGTGCATGGTTTCAGGACAAGTGAGGAATGCTTAGGGTCTGGCATTGACAGGAGGGCCTAAGCTCAACCCACCTGAGACGCGTGACTAAAACCTGAATTACTAAAATCTGAACATTGTGATTATAAATGATTACATTTTTCATATTCATTGAGAAGTAATCTTTATTGGGCATCCAAACTATATCATGAATTAGCAATGAAAGGTCTGACTTTTGATCATGCTTAAACATTAAAAATAATCTTTCACAGTTAATGGGGCTAATTATTATATATGTACTAAATAGTCTTCCTCTTAAAAGCAGGACAGGATACTGAGTTATGATGATACCATTGTTAGTGCCAGCTCACCAAACAGAACAACCTGTTATAAGTCAAAGCTGAGTTTTTGTTTACAACGTAAGGGAGGACACCACGCCCCACCCAACGCTGCTTAGTAGTATCTTAGAGAGGCATGATTGACAGTTACTGGGAATTGGAAGTTTGGTTTTAAGGTGGTTCTTTCAATGAGGAGTTTGAGAGTAGGATGTGGGATGGGGGATGATTAGAATTGGGTAAAGATCATGAAACAGTAAGGCAAGGTTTTAGAGCAACACCATTCAAAGAATTTGAGGATGGAAACTGTGTGTGGATGCTTTCCATTGAAGAATTAAAGCCATTAACCTGGGTGAGCTTGTTAATTCAGGGAGTAAGTTTTGGGGGATAAGTAGTCCTGATTTGTAGGGAGGCAGATAAATGATTTTGGTTTTTGCACCCTACCTACCAGAAAGTAAAATCCTCCAGGTAATAACCTTTATGAAACCAATGCTTAGTTAAGTACATGGCACCTAATTGATATTTACTGGATAGATGGATGGATGGTCAGACAGATGGATAGAGGAATGGATAGGGATGGATAAATTATGATGGGTTTATCTAAAACAGTGCTTCTCAACCTTTCATATGCTTAGGGGTCACCACAACATGAGGAACTGTATTAAACGGTGGCAGTATTAGGAAGGTTGATAACCATGAGTCTTATAGAAGTTCTCAAGGGTCCAGTTGGAATCAAGTACTACCAAATATTTTTTATGGGGTAAAGAATTTCTTAGATATGACATAAAGGCAACAGAAAGGGATAATTCTGATAGTCATGGGGAGAGTATATTGCTACAGTGTAGATTCTATAATTTTAGTCTGAAAATGGTAGGAGCCTTCCTCTATAGAAAACAATTTAGAGTTTCCCTAAGTACCAGACATGCAGACAACCAAAGCCTGTGACAGGATTATGATCTGTCTTAGTTAAAGTCAGCACAGGGCAGATCGCTGGGGATGAATGAATGCCCTCTTTAAACATGGGGCGTCCTGACATATGTTTATGATTAACATCAACCCTGGGGGAAGTTGGAGGAGAAAATCTTGGATCTGGCTGAATTTGATTTCAAAATCACTGAGAAATCCCTAAAATTGTAAGTAGCAAAATGAAATTTTCTGCTTCAGGCTGAAAAAGGGGCTCAAGATTAAAATTAAGTCAAGTTAAAGAAAAATAAAGAAAGTAATATTTTTGCATCTCTTTGACTCAGGCAATTTGTACGTTGCTATACAAACATATATTTTCCCTTTCCAATAAAAGGATTAGGCTCCAAAAATGCTGTGCCAGGAGAATTCACATTTCCAAAAATACAAGCTTTTAAGAAAAAGATAAGACTGGGCCATGAAGGTTGTGAATAAAGCTATAAAAACTATTATTATAAATATATTTTTTCTTTCTTAAAGATCAAACAATGGAGATAACATAGTAAAATTTCTTCCCAGCATTTTCAACAACATAACACTAGATTTGTTTTGCTTTGTGGCAGATTCTATGCCTCTGCCCCACCCTACATATACTGTCCTCCACATAAAAGTTAAATGCCTTTAAAGGGATAGTGAATGACTCATTAACTCCTATCTCCTGGACACCTCATGACCTGAAATATATACAGAAACCACGCATACCAAAATGTACCTTTGTTCCACCAGCTCACAGAACAATTTCATGCTAGAACACAAGAAACTCTCCTCCCCCCAGCCAATGGGATGCGATCCTAACTTTGCCTCAGCCACCTTCATTTCTCCCAAAACTGCATTTTAAAAATTTCTCTCCTGCTCTGCCACCTGCTTTACTTCTTTTGTGCTTTTTCAAATTTCCAACACCTTACTTGCTTTTTTTCAAATTATCTCCAACAGGTGTGCATCTAATCAAAGTAAGATCCTCCCGATTATGGACAATTGTACAAAACTAAATCCACAAATGTACAATTTTATGAAAGGAAAATTGCATTTGGTAAGGGCTTTTAGTAAATGCAATTATGTGTAAAAAATACCATAGTCGTGCCCTGGACAAAGTTCTAGGGAAGCCCTTGAAGTAACTTTCCAGGTTAAGCACCAGGCAGCTGAAGTCAAGAAGAATTTGCTGTGGTATAAATCTGTGCCAAGAAAATTCAGAACTCCAAATAATAAGTCTTTAAGGATAACACAACATTGGACAACCAAGGTGCTGAGTGAAACTATGAAACTGGCTCCATGCCTACAAATCTGCTGATAAGAAAACCACAGTCAGATTGACATGTTTTATTTTTCAATTCATTTATTTGACAAATATTATTAAGAATCTAATATGTTCTAATATGTTCTTCAATCTGTGTTAAGTACTGGCAATACAAAGGCAAGCAGATACACAACCTGGCCCTTCACTTACAATCCTTAGAGTTTGGCTTTCCCATGCAATCAATAACTTTTGCCAAAAGAAAGAAGCAAATATCCAGGAAGGGAAAAAAAAAACACAAAACTTTATCACTCTTTGGTTTGCTGTGCTTCTAAAACTAAACAATGAAGTTTAGATTATTTAGGTCAAATTTTTGTTTGATTTTAACATTTAACATTTTGTAGTTCTTTTATAATTTTTCCTTAATATTTTTTGATGATATTTTAAAATCCAATCCTTATTACCTGCCCCTCTTTCAAGAAGTTGGTTAAGGTGAAATACCATTAGACTGCATTCCTTCCTTCAATAAAATCTAAAATAATAGTTGCCATAGCAAGGTCATAATTTTCCCATTTCTGTAGGATCCATGATCTCTACCATGATGTAGAGGAAACTATTTTTAATTGCTTCATTCACCTATTCATGCATGCAGAAATTTATTACAACAGACATTTGATGAGCGATTACTGTATGGCTGACATTGAATTGAACCATGAGAGTACATAGGACAATAAGGCACAGGCCCACCAAATAACAGCTACTGCTGTGGCTGCTACTAGAAATAATAATAGTAATTCAATATCAACAATATAAACAAATGGCTTTTGAAGGAAGAATCGACCAATCCTTCCAAACTAGAACAAAGATGCCACAGAAGAGATATTTGATCTAGTCCTGTATTGCATTTTTTCCTAAAATATAATCTATCTTTAAAACATCTCATGGGATATATAGCTCCCATATTCTAGAGACTGGTGTTTATTTACTGTTAGTCTATTTAGTTCTATATTTTCTTTGAATTAATCATCCCATCAGCAAGAAGATAGTTACCGGCTTTGACTAACATCTTGTGAAACACGTTTTTAAACAACCCCAATTTTTCCTAAAGAAGGAGCCTGCTTCAGGTATTGTTGATTGAACTGTTCTTACTGACGCTTTGCTGTCACTTCTGCATAAAGTTGACAAAGTTGGATCTTAACAATACTATGTAATGGTGCACAGAGTTTCAATGGTGTTTTTTAATAGGTTGTGCTTCTCAAAATAAGTTGTGTGGAAGTTTAACTGACAGTCTCTCTACGAATAGGCTGTTCTTATAGTTTTGTTCTAAATCTTCTAGGGAAACAGTTTTGGTACTAGTTAGTTTGTGAATCAGAGAAATAGGCATATCACCAGTAGTCAATACATAACCATGGTAACTTAGCTTGAAGATTGCGAACATCAAGGAACAATGAGGTGCTTACCTTTGGAGGAATAGACTGTGCAATTCTAAATCCTGAACCTCCTAAAAGGAAAATTCCTCCTGGGAAATTTACATTAGGAATTGGCTCCTTCACCCTCACAGCATGATTTCACAAATGTTCTAGAAAGTTGCCTGCATCTGGCAGTCAGGCAAGTATTCCAAGTGCCCTGAGCATTAGAGAATGGCCTAGTGGAAAGAAAATCCCAATAGCAAAGTGAGGTTCTCCAAAACTTACTTATACCCTCAGTCCAGACAGGTGATCTCATTGGCAATGGGTCACAATTATGGGAACCCAAAGTCCACTGAAGCTTTCCCCATCAAAGGACAACATGCCCCTTTATGCCCTTCTTATTACAAGTTGTAGCTTTTATGTGTAGTATAAGACTTATATCCTTTTCTTCTGTCCATTAGCATTTCTCCGCAGATCATCATCAGCCTGAGACAAGTGCTCAAGCTATTATCTGGTTTTTTAAAGAAATGCAGTTGATCTTGATTGTAAATGGTTCTACGCAATTAACTTCCAACATAGCCACTCTCTGCATGTGACCCAGTATGAGTAAGAATTAAAAACAAAACAATAAAATTAAGTGATGACACCATTTATCTATGATATCACTTTAATAGGTGATCAGAGTGCTGTTTCTATAACAAGCCCTTATCCCATACAATCTCTCTAACTCCTTTCTATAAAGGCAATTCACAGAAAAAGTTGGAAAGAAAGGAGAGGGAAAATGCATACTGTGCCATAGAAAATATGATCCCCATAGATAAAGCATTACACACAGAAAAAAGAGGTATGAAAACAATAGATGCTGAAAACAAAATATTTCCGTTCCTCCAATCATGTGGCTAGGGGCAAAGGATACTGGAAAATACAGTCTAGTTAGATGAAGAAGAGGAAAAGGTTTCAGTAAACAGCTGCTAGTCTGCCTCAAGTACAGCTCTATTAGATTAATTCCAGGCAAACTCTACCTATGAAAGAAATTTGCCATCACTCAGGACTATAGTGAAAAGAACTAACATTTGGACCACTGGGGTAAGATCAAGCTTAAAGTGTCAGCGCATCATCATCAAGCCAGTCAGGCCCAGAGCCCTCTTTATATGACAGACAGGTAGTAAGGGCCCCTTCATTGCTGTGAAATTAAATTCATGTCTAATATATTTACATAAATAATTTCCAAAAATGTTACTATAATGCCTTAACAATAATATAAAGTAAAAAGAATAGGAAGATAATTTATTATAAAATGGTATACTTTTCTATATGAAAATGTTCAGGTATTGTAACAAGAAGCCATATGAAATAGTCAGATGTTTGTGTCTATACTTAGAATCAGCATGAATGTGACAACTACAAATGGAGTTGAGTACAGGTGTGCTGCATTGGCAACTCAAATGCCACAAATGGTGTTGCCATTGGTGATGTGATTTTCTGAAATGGTGAGCAAATCTTGATAGAATTTTAAACAAAACAAATTAAACTCTTCCCTCAATTTACAGTGTAGTTGCATTCCTAGAAATGTTGATGTATATTAAAACCATGCAAAAATACTTTTTATTTATATGTAAAGTGGAATTACTTTCTTGGTCTAAATAATTATAAGTAGATTTTTCACCTCCATGAATGTCTGGCAGGATACTTGAAAGTCATGGGGGATGCAGAATCAGGTTTACTCTTATGGGGCTGTCCTGCCCATGGAAGAATATGGAGTCACTGACCCAAACACTGTTAATAATGCTACTGACATCATTAATAAGCTAAGATACACCCACAAATGACAAAAATGACTCCAAGGTGTGGTACTGGCCCTGCTAAGAACCACTAAAACAGGAAGGCAAGCAACATGGGCATATGGAGGGCAGAGAAGAAAGTGATGGGAAATGAATTAGATTATCTTACTACTACTATTGTTAAGTATTCTTATAAGAAACCACCAGAGGCTTTTAAGAAGGTAGTAGCCTAATTTAATGTATGATTTTAAAATATCAATTAGTTTGTTGCGAAACAATGGATTGTAAGTGTGCCAGAGTGGAGGAATAGATAGACCAGTCAGGAAGCTATTGCAAGAGGATTGGGGAGAGATGAACATTCCTTCTACTAGAGTGGTAGAGTTTACTTTTGAGATGGAGACAAGAGAACTTGCACATGGAGTCAGATGTGGGAGGTAAAGAAAAAATAAATCAAGAATGGCTGGTAGGTGTTTGTTACACTAGGGAATTATGAAAATTTTGTGAAATAGAGAAGATTAGTGAATGAAGAGGTTTTGAGGGAAAGAGAATAATTTTGTTTTGTTGTGGACATATTAAGATTGCTACTAGCTATGTGAGTGGAAGTGCCAAGTAGATTAAACAGTTGGATACAATGTTCTGGAGGTCAGTTAGAGGTCAAGGGGATTAAATGAGTTAAGTTAGGGGGATTTTATAGGTGAATTGAATTTTGGCACAATCGCAGGTAACACTAACTGAGAAGGAATGATCAAGGATGTAAGAAAATGTCGTGGCACTAAAATCAAGAGAAGGAAAAATTCTTTAAGAGGCATGCTAACTATGCCAAAAGGTTAAGATGAACTCATTAAGAAATGATCACTGTTTTGGCATCCCAAAGATTAATGGTGAGTTTCATAAGAGCAGTTTCAGTGTGGAAAAAGGACAGAAACTCTACTGTATTGGGTTAAGGAGAGAATGGGAGGCCATGTCAGGAAGAAGAAATTACAACTGTAAACAACTCTCTCAAAAACTTTTCACATGAAACAGTGATGAATAACATAGTAACTGGAAGGTGATATAGAAACTTCTTTTTAATAGTGAGATATTTGACAAAGTTTGTGTGCTGAGAGGAAATAGTGAAAAGGAAATGAAGGCTATCAAAAAGGAGCGGGATATATAAAGTTCTAAAAATCAGAACTTAATAATCAAAACCTGAATCTGGTAAAGGCTGAGAAGTGGGAAAGAGTACCAGATACTGTGAGTGGTGCACATGCTCTTTGCTCTCACCCCCATACACTGAATTCTGACTGTGGGTGAATACCTGCAACTCTACCTGGGAACTATTGTTTGGACACAGGAATAAGGGGGGCACATAGGTAGGGTAAGCTGAATGTATCAAAAAGCAAATGGCCCCCAAGCAATTTTTAACCATTCATAGGTGAGAAATTGGTATATAAATATGCCAAATTCTTCTCCCCCAGGTTATGAAAACACTGATATGCATTGTACACTATCTTCCAGAAATTCCCTAGTGGGATTAAGCTCCAGGTACTCACAGTGCTAACTTTCATGTACCATACATTTTATTGACTTCCTTTGCTCATCTATCTTACTTCTTTCATCTTTTGCCAGTGTTTCTTACTTCCCAAATTGTTTGTAATCATATTCCTGTCTCAAGTTCAGTTTCTGGAAGAACACAAACAAAATCCAAAATAAATGTAGAGTATCAAATCAACATCACTAAAACATATCATCTGACATTCCACCTAAGAACTGGAACTGGAAGACAAAGATGCCCACTTTTAACACTTCTATTCAACATAGTATTGGAATTTCTAGCCAGAGCAATCAGGAGCACAAAGAAATAAAGGGCATGCAAGTCAGAAAAGAGGAGGTCTAACTATCCCTGTTTGCTGATGATATAATCTTATATATACAAAACCCTAAAGACTCTACCAAAGTACTCCTAGAATGATAAATAAATTCCATGAAGTTTCAGGCTACAAAATCAATGCATATGAATCAATAGCATTTCTATTTACTAGCAGTCAAACTAAGACTAAAATCAGGAAAATAACATTCATAGTAACTACAAAGAAAATACAATACCTAGGAATAGTCTTAACCAGGGAAGGAAAAGATCGTTACAAGGAGAAATAAAAAACACTGATGAAAGAAATCACAGACACACAAAAAATAGAAAAACATCCATGCTCATGGATTGGTTGAGTCAACATTGTCCAAATGTCATACTGCCCAAAGTGATTTACAGATGCAATCAAAATATCAATGTTGTATTCTATAGATCTAGAAAAAGTAATTATGTGCTTCATTTAGAACAAGAAAGGAGCCAACCAGTCAAAGAAATCCTAACAAAAAGGACAAATCTGAGGTATTATATTACTCAACTTCAAATTATATTACAAATGTAATAGTGACTGGTTACTATAGTAACCAAGCCAGCATGGCACTGGTAGAAATGTAGACACAGAGATCAATAGAACAGAAGAGAGAGCCTCAAAACAAAATGATATAGCTACAACCAACTGATTTTTAAGAAAACTGAGAAAATATACATACACAGGGGAAAGGAGACCCTATCCAATAAATGATGCTGGGAAAATCAGAGCACCACATGCAGAAGAGCGAATCTTGATCCCTCTCTCTTGCCATACACAGAAATTAACTCAAGATGAACTAAAGACTTAAATGCAAGACCTGAAGCCAACTTTAAAAGAATGTATGAAAAACTATTCTGGAATTTGCCTAGCAAAAAATTTATGACAAAACCCAAAAGTAATTCAGCAAAAGAAAAATAAATAAATAGGACTTAAACTAAAAAGTTTCTGCACAGCACAGGTAATAAAGTAGTAAATAGGTAACCTGAAGAATTAAAGAAAAGATTTGCAATCTGTACTTCTGACATAGGACTAATGTCCAGAATTTACAAAGAACTCGAGCAAATCAGTAAGAATTAAAAATGAACCTATCAAAAAGTGAGCAAAACTTTCAATATTTAGTTCCAACATGAACAGTTTTCTTTGAAAAGAACATAGACAAGTGGCCAAAAAAACATTTGAAAAGATGCTCAACATCAGTAATCATCAGGGAAATGTACATTAAAACTTCAATGAGATACCACTTTACCCCTGTTAGAATGGCCATTATTAGAAAGTCCAAAAATAATAAATGTTGGTGTATATGTGGTCAAAGGGAATGCTTATATACTGTTGGTGGGAATGTAAGTTAGTACAAACACCACAGAAAACAGTACTGAGATTCTTCAAAGAACTGAAAGCAGGCTTTACTATTCAATCCAATCATACCATTACTGGCTATTTACCCTAGCAAAGAAGTCATTACATTAAAAAGACACCCGCACCTAAATGTTTATTGCACCACAATTCACAGTCACAATGAAATGAAATCGATCTAAGTGTCCATCAACTGATGAATAGGTAAAGAAAATGGTCACCAGATAGCCAAGCATAACACTTTGAAGGTGACTGTATTGCAATGAGGCATGTAGTACTTTTTCAAGGATGCATTCATGAACTTAATTGTCAGTCCTTGTACAGTCACAACTCTGGTGGCCATTCCAGAAAAAGAGTTCCAAAATTGCTCTGAAAGGGAACAAGGCTCTGGCATCAGTGCACAGCTTTCCAAGGGGAATGCCTCGAAGGTGACCGTAAGTTGTATTCAGCAATGAGGTATGTAACACTTTTTCTAGGACAAGTTCATGAATTAATTGTCCAACCTTGTATTGAAATTGAGAAAACAGATTCTCAAGTAAAAGAACATAAAATGTGTCTGTATAAAATTATATGTATACATACACAATTTGGTAAAATGCAACTAAATTGTTAATATTAGTTTACTTTAAGTTGTGGGTTAATGATGGATAATTCTTTTAGTTGTAATTTATAGGAAACTCACCCCATAGTGGTCCTATATGAAATAGCATTTCTGGCTGAAGGTTCTATGCAAGGCGGTGGCGGTACCTCAGCTGCAGCAGTTGGGAAGCACTGGTCTATGGCCAAGGGCACTGGGGAAGTGATCACAATGCCGACCTCTGGGGCTGCCAAAGGCATCAGCAATGGGACAGGCGGGACCTCAATGCTGTCCAGCAATTCGACAAGGTTGGACAAGGTCAAGGACGCCTGACCTCTGCTGAAACTGAAGGAAGAGGACTTGAGCAGTGCCCACCCTCCCTATCTGCTGGACCAGGCCACCTGCCAGGTAAGAGACTCTGGCCCAACCGAGACCCCACCAGCCCCCAGGCCAAGGACGCCTCTGGGGACCCACTATCGGCTCTGATCCTTGCCCCACCAGGCCTCAGCCAGGTACTCCACTCAGCCGGGACCCGCACATGGCCCCCATTGCTACCCCTTGCCGCCAACAGCGACCAGGAAGTCTGTCCAGGCCCACCGCTCACAGTGGCCAGAAACTCCACTCAGCCCCCATTGCCACCTCTCTTGGACTTGGCCCGCTTCCAGCGGCCAGGAACTCCACCGTGACTCCCTTGTGGCCCTGATTGATACCCTGTGGGCCATGGACTGCCGCTAGAAGTGGCCAGAAAGTCGGCAGGGACTCCCGCATGGTGCTGATCTGTGCTCTGCCGGGCCTCAGCCCACTGGTTGAGATTCCCGGCCTGGCTCCAATCGGTGCCTCAGGACCTCTGCCCATGTAGCCAGGACCTCCACTCTGCCAGGATCCACATGTGGCCCCAATTGGCATGCCACCAGCAGTGGCCAGGAAGTCCACTGGGACTCTCTTGCGGTGCCCATCTGTGCCCCACCCAGCCTCAGCCTGCCACCTGCCAGGTCCCGTGCTGCTTGCAGCAGCCAGGGACTCCTAGGAGCCTTGGCTGGCTGCCAGGCCTGCTGTGGCCAGGGACTCTGCTGGGACACCCGTGCAGGGCCTTTGCCTACCTTGCACTCCTCCAGGAACCTGCCAGGCCTCTGCCTGCCTGCCCAGGCCAGGAATTCTGGGAGCCACACAACCCAACTCCTCCTCTACCCTCTTTGCCTCCTACCGGCCACAGCAGTCTGGTCAGGCTGCGCAACCCATGCCCTCCCTCCAGAGCCCTCCTCCCAGCCAGAGACTGCTGGAAACACGGGCTCCCTTTGCAAAGGCCACTGGGTGCCCCATCCCATGTCCTGCTGCTTGATCTGGGCATGCCACACGCTGGAGCTGCTCTGCAGCCAGAACCTCCTGGGTGGGGCAGTCCTAGAGGAGCTACACAGGGTCACTCCCCACAAAGATCCAGCAACAACAGAGTGATCCTGCCAGGGTCTGATCTGGGAGAGATACCTCCCCAACTCTGAGGACAGTCATAGGCAACAGTGAAAAATAATCATGAGGCAGAATCAACAGAAAAACTCTGGTAA
This sequence comes from Arctocebus calabarensis, assembly GCA_963573935.1. Taxonomy (NCBI): domain Eukaryota; kingdom Metazoa; phylum Chordata; class Mammalia; order Primates; family Lorisidae; genus Arctocebus; species Arctocebus calabarensis. Next base: position 10,156 of record CAUYON010053415.1, on the reverse strand, counting down.
CATGAATAATCAGAGTAGATCAACTCCCCCAAGGAAGGACAAGGTAGATACAGCACAAGATCCCTTGCATAAGCAAATGGCTGAGATGTCAGATATCGAATTCACAGTCTGCATAGCAAATAAGATCAGGGGAATGGAGGAAAAGATGGAATTAGAATTTCAAACAGTAATCCAAAAGACAACCCAAAAGATATCTCAAGAATTGAACGAATTCAAAGACAAAATGACCAAAGATTTTGACAGATTGAGACAAGAAGTTGCAGCCCTCAAAGATCTGAGAAATAGAGTAGAATCCCTCAGTAACAGAATGGAGCAAGCAGAAGAAAGAATTTCAGATATGGAAAACAAAGCTTTTGAACACTTCCAAACTTCCAAAGAGGAAGAGAAATGGAAGGCAAAAACTGATCATTCTCTCAGACAGCTCTGGAACAACTCGAAGAAAACCAATATTCACCTTATAAGGATACCTGAAAATGATGAAGTGGCATCACAAGGCACAGAGTCTCTTCTTTATGAGATTATGAAGGAGAACTTTCCAGATACACCAAGAGATTCTGAAATTCAAATAGCAGACAGTTTCAGAACTCCAGCATGACTCAACCTGAATAAGTCATCCCCCAGGCACATCATAATTAATTTCACTAAAGTTAATATGAAGGAGAAAATTCTGAAAGCAGCTAGATGTAAGAAATCCATTACGTACAAGGGGAAGAATATTAGAATAACTGTAGTTCTCTCTGATCAAACCTTTCAAGCTAGAAGAGAATGGTCAACAACATTTAATCTCCTAAAACAAAGAACTTTCAGCCCAGGATCCTTTACTCAGCTAAACTGAGTTTCATTTATGAAGGAGAAATTAAATACTTTAATGACATCCACATGTTGAAGAAATTTGCTATAACTAAACCAGCTCTCCAGGATATTCTCAGACCTATCCTCCACAATGACCAGCACAAACTTCCACCACTAAAGTAAACTCACCCAGTAACTTTTTATCAAATTTCAACTTCCACAGCAATGAAAGGATTAAAAATGTCCACTGGACTATCTAGAGATTTATCATTGGTTTGAATTAATGTAAATGGTTTAAATTGTCCTCTAAAGAGGCGTAGGATGGCTGACTGGATACAAAAGCTCAGGCCAGATATCTGCTGCATACAAGAATCTCACCTTAGCTTAAAAGATAAATTTAGACTTAAGGTGAAGGGATGGTCAATTATATTCCAGGCAAAAGGAAAACAGAAAAAAGTAGGTGTTGCAATCTTATTTGCAGATACAATAGGCTTTAAACCAACCAAAGTAAAGAAGGATAAAGATGGACATTTCACATTTGTTAAAAGTACTACACAATATGATGAGATTTCAGTTCTTAATATGTATGCACCCAATCAGAATGCACCTCAATTTATAAGAAAAACTCTAATAGACATGAGTAACTTGATCTCCTCCAGTTCCATAGTAGTTGGAGATTTTAATACTCCTTTAGCAGTGTTGGATAGATCCTCCAAAAAGAAGCTAAGTAAAGAAATTTCAGATTTAAATGTAACCATTCAACAACTAGATTTAACAGACATCTACAGAACATTTCATACTAATAACATTGAATACACATTCTTCTCATCACCCCATGGAACATACTCCAAAATCAATCACATCTCAGGTCTCAAGTCTAACCTCAGCAAATTTAAAAGAATAGAAATTATTCCTTGCATCTTCTCTGACCATCATGGAATAAAAGTTGAACTCAATAATAAGAGGAAGCTGCATATGCATACAAAAACATGGAAATTAAATAACCTTATGCTAGAGGATAGATGGATCATAGAGGAGATTAAGAAGGAAATTACCAAATTTTTGAAACACAATGACAATGAAAACATGAATTATCAGAACCTCTGGGATACTGCAAAGGCAGTCCTAAGAGGGGAATTTATAGCACTTTAATCCTTCCTCAAGATAATGGAAAGAGAGAAAGTTAACAACATACTGGGACATCTTAAGCAACTGGAGAAGGAAGAACATTCCAATCCCAAACTGAGCAGAAGAGAAGAAATAACCAAAATTAGAGCAGAATTAAATGAAATTGAAAACAAAAGAATTATACAACAGATCAATAAATCAAAAAGTTGGTTTGTTTAAAAGGTCAATAAAATAGATAAACCTTTGATGAACCTAATCAGGAAAAAAAGAGTAAAATCTCTAATTTCATCAATCAGAAATGGTAAAGATGAAATAACAACAGACCCCTCAGAAATTCAAAAAATCCTTAACAAATATTGCAAGAAATTTACTATCAGAAATATGAAAATCTCAAGGAAATTGACTGATACTTGGAATCATGCCACCGACCAAGACTTAGCCAGAACGTAGTGGAAATGTTGAACATATCAAGGCCTATATCAAGTTCTGAAATAGCATCAACTATAAAAAATCTCCCTAAAAAGAAAAGCCCAGGACCAGATGACTTCACGTCAGAATTCTACCAAACCTTTAAAGAACTAGTACCTATATTACTAAACTTCTTCCAAAATATAGAAAAAGAAGGAATACAAACCCAGCACATTCTATGAAGCAAATATCACCTTGATCCCTAAACCAGGGAGAGACCCAACAAGAAAACTATAGACCAATATCACTAATGAATATTGATGCAAAAATATTTAACAAGATACTAACAAACAGAATTCCTCAACACATCAAACAAATTATACACCATGACCAAGTGGGCTTTATCTCAGGGTGTCAAGGCCGGTTCAATATATGTAAATCAATAAATGTAATTTAGCACATAAACAAATTAAAAAATAAAGACCATATGATTCTCTCAATTGATGCAGAAAAAGCTTTTGATAATATCCAGCATCCCTTCATGATCAGAGCACTTTAAAAAATTGGTATAGAAGGGACATTTCTTAAATTGATAGAGACCATCTACAGCAAACCCAGAGCCAATATCGTATTGAATAGAGTTAAATTGAAACCATTTCCAATTAGATCAGGAACCAGGCAAGGTTGCCCATTGTCTCCATTGCTCTTCAACATTGTAATGAAAGTTTTAGCCATTGCAATCAGGGAAGAAAAGGTGATCAAGAAAAGGTGATCCACATAGGGTCATAAGAGATCAAAACTTCTCTCTTTTCAGATGATATGATTGTATATCTGGAAAACACCAGGAATTCTAGTATAAAACTAGAATGATAATAGTGACTTAGAAGTGATCAAGAAATACAGACAGCAATGTCTCAGGCTACAAAATCAACACCCACAAATCTGTAACCTTTATATGTACCAACAATAGCCAAACCAAAAAAACAGTCAAGGATTCTATTTCTTTCACAGTAGTGCCAAAGAAGATGAAATATTTGGGAGTTTACCTAACAAAGGATGTGAAAGACCGCTATAAAGAGAACTATGGAACTTTAAGAAAAGAAATAGCTAAAAATGTTAACAAATGGAAAAGCATATCATGCTCATGGCTAGGGAGAATCAACATTGTTAAAATGTCTATACTACCCAAAGCAATATATAATTTTAATGCAATTCCTATCAAAGCTCCATTGTCATATTTTAAAGAGCTCAAAAAATAGCACTTCATTTTATATGGAATCAGAAAAAACCTTGAATAGCCAAGAAATTACTACTCAGAAATAAAAACAAAGCAGGAGGAATTACGCTACCAGACCTAAGACTGTACTATAAATCGATAGTGATCAAAACAGCATGGTACTGGCACAAAAACAGAGAAGTAGATATTTGGAACAGAACAGAGAACAAGGAGATGAATCCAGCTACTTACTGTTACTTGATCTTTGACAAGCCAATTAAAAACATTCAGTGGGGAAAAGACTCCCTATTTAACAAATGGTGCTGGGTGAACTGGCTGGCGACCTGTAGAAGACTAAAACTGGACCCACACCTCTCACCATTAACTAAGTTAACTAAGGTAGTTAACAAAGGTTAACTAAGGATTAACTAACTAATTTCTCAATGGATTAAAGATTTGAACTTAAGACATGAAACTATCAAAATATTAGAAGAAAGTATAGGGAAATATCTCTTGAAGATATCGGCTTGGGTGAATATTTTATGAGGAGGACTCCCCAGGCAATTGAAGTAGTATCAAAAATACACTACTGGGATCTGATCAAACTAAAAAGCTTCTGTACAGCCAATAACATAGTAAGTATAGCAAGCAGACAGCCCTCAGAATGGGAGGAAATATTTGCAGGTTTTGCCTCTGACAAAGGTTTAATAACCAGAATCCACAGAGAACTCAAACATATTAGTAAGAAGAGAACAAGTGGTCCCATCTCAGGGTGGGCAAAGGACTTGAAGAGAAACTTCTCTAAAGAAGACAGGCGCAAGGCCTACAGACACATGAAAAATGCTCACCAACCTTAATCATCAGAGAAATGCAAATCAAAACTACTTTGAGATATCACCTAACTCCAGTAAGATTAGCCCACATGACAAAATCCCAAATGCAGAGATATTGGCGTGGCTGTGGAGAAAAGGGAACACTTCTACACTACTGGTGGGAATGCACACTAATACGTTCCTTTTGGAAGGATGTTTGGAGAGTACTTAGAGATCTAAAAATAGGCCTGCCATTCGATCCTATAATTCCTTTGCTAGAAGGAAGACCAAAAATCACATTATAACAAAGACATCTGTACCAGAATGTTTATTGCAGCCCAATTCATAATGGCTAAGTCACGGAAGAAGCCCAAGTGCCCATCAACCCACAAATGGATTAATAAATTGTGGTACATGTATACCATGGAATACTATGCAGCCTTAAAGAAAGATGGAGGCTTTGCCTCTTTCATGCTTACATGGATGGAGCTGGAACACATTCTTCTTAGCAAAGTATCTCAAGAATGGAAGAAAAAGTATCCAATGTACTCAGCCCTACTATGAAGCTAATTTATAGGTTTCATATGAAGGCTATAACCCAAGTATAGCATAAGAATATGGGGAAAGAGACAAGGGAGGGTAAGGGAGGGGGAGGTTGGGGTGGAGGGAGGGTAATTGGTGGGGCCACACCTGTGGTGCATCTTAGAAGGGTACAGGGAAAACTTACTAAATGCAGAATACAAATGTCTTCATACAATAACTGAGAAAATGCCATGAAGGCTATGTTAAGCAGTTTGATGAAAACATTCAGATTGTATCTGAAACCAGCACATTGCACCCCTTGATTGTACTAATGTATGCAGCTATGACTTAATTAAAAAAATAAATGAAAAAAAAAGATGTGAATTGTGACATCAAATTATTTTAAATGTTGGGTGGTTGAAGTAAGAGTGTAGAGTTTTTTTAATGCAAAGTTAAAGTATCAGCTTAAAATAGCTTGTTTAACTATTAGAATTTTTTGTATCTCTCATGGTAACCACAAAGAAAAAACAACCTATGGCAGTTACACAAAAGATAAAAGGTAAGGAATCAAAGCATACCACTAGGGAATCACTTATTGCAAAGAAAGACAGTAGGAGTGGAAGAAAGGGGCAAAAGTTGTACAAATCAACTAGAAAATGACTAACAAAATGGCAGTAGTAAATCCTTGTTCATTAATAATTACTTTGAATTTCAATGGATTAAATTTTCTAATCAAAAGACATAGAATGACTACATAGATTAAAAAAAAGAGAGAGATCCAACTTTTATATGGCAGGCTATAAGAAACTTATTTCTCTTGTAAAGACACACATAGATGGAAAGTGAAAGAATACTTCATGCATAAGGAAACCCTAAGAGAGGAATAGCTATATTTTTATCAGATAAAATAGACATTAAATCAAAAACTATAAAAACAGACAAAGAACATCATTGTATAATGATAAAGAGATTCATCCAGAGAAAAAAATTATAAATATATATGCACTCAACATTGGAGGACTGAAATATATACAACAAATAGTAATACATTTGAAAGGATAAATGGGTAGTAATACAATAATGGTAGGAGACTTTAGTACCTCATTTTCATAACTGGGCAGATGTCCAGATAGGAAATCAGTAAGGAAACACTGGCTTTAAACTACACTTTAAATCAACAGACCTCATAGATACATATGGAACATTCCATCTTACAACATCCAAATACATATTCTTCTTAAGTACACTCAGAACACTCTCTGGGACAGATCATATGGTAGGCCACAAAAAGCATCTTAACAAATTTAAGAAGATAGAACTAATAGTAAGTGTTGTTTTAGACTATGATGGCATGAAACCAGATATAAATAACAGAAGGAATTCTAGAAAATTCACAATTACATGCAATTAAATAACATGCCCCCAAACAATAGGACAAACAAGAAATTAAAAGGGAGATCAAAGAAATACCTTGAAACAAATGAAAATGGACACACAACATACTAAAATTCTTGGGATGCAGAAAAGTTTTAGAAGGTATGTTTATAGCTAACATGTGTACATCATAAAAAAAAAGTCTCAAATAAAAACCCTAGTGTTACACACTAAGAAGACAGAAAAATAACAAACTAGCCCAGTGTTAGCAGAAGAAAGGACATAATAAATATCAGAGCAGAAATAAATGAAACTGAGACTGGAAAAAAAAATAGATCAATGAAACTAAGTGTTGTTTTTTAAAAAAAGTAAACAAAATTGAAAAGACAGCTGGAATGAGAAATAAAAGAGAGAAAACTTAAATAAAATCCAAAATGAAAGAGGAGACATTACAACCGATAGCATAGCAATACAAAGGAACATAAGAGACTACTATGAACATTTATATGCCAACAAATTGGATAAACTAGAAGAAATGGATTAATTTTTAGACATATATCACCCACTAAGATAGAATCATGAAGAAATAGAAAATCAGAACAGACCAATAACAAAAAAAAGGAGACTGAATCAGTAATGAAAAGTCTCCCACCAATGAAAAGTTCAGGACCTGATGGCGTCTTTGCTGAATTCTACCAAACATTAAAGAACTAAATCCTCTCAACCTCTACTAAAAAACTGAAGAGGAGAGAATTTTTCAAAACTCTTTTTATAATGTCATCATTACACTGATACCAAAGGGAGACAAAGAAACTAGAAGGAAAGGAAATTTTAAACCAATATTCCTGATGAACATAGATGCAAAAATTCTTAGCAAAATACTAGTGAACTGAATTCAACAGTGCATTAAAAGTATCATTCCCCATGATCAAGCAAGATTTGTCCCATGGATGCAAGGATGGTTCAATATACATAAATCTATAATTGTTATATATCACATTAACAGAATGAAGGACAAAACCCATATGATCATCTCAATAGATGTAAATAAAGCATTTGACAAACTTCGGCATCCTTGCATGATAACTCTCTAAGTCAGGAATAGGAGATGTTCTGGAAAAACTCTCCAACTATTTTCCCCCTGTTCTCACACGAATACAACAATCAACACAGAAGACTTCTTTGGCCAAATGAGTTGGATTTTTCTCTCCACTTACTAACTGATACCAGTGAGGTAATTCAATTCTAACTCTATCTACCTGGAGATAACATCAAATCCTTAGGTTGAGAGCTCAATCCCCTAGTTTCTCCCCTTTCAGGTGCCAGTTACAGGTCCAGGCCTCCTCCAGAACTTCTGAGAAACTGGCTTCAATTTGCAGTTCCCATGACCTTCTCTTTTGGTTCAGTTATGTGCTGGAACAGCTCAGAGAACTCAGAGAAACACTTACTTACATTTACCAGTTTATTATAAAGAATATTATAAGGGATACAGATGAAGAGATACATAGGGTCAGTTATGCGGGAAGGGGCACAGAGCTTTCATAACCTTTTCGGGCATGCCACTCTCTAAGAATCTCCATGTGTTCAGCTACCCAGAAACTCTCTGAACCCTGTCCTTTAGTGTTTTTATGGAGGCTTCATTACATATGCGTGATTGGTTAAAGTATTGGCCATTTGTGATCAACTTGATCTTTAGCCCTTCTTCTCTCCCAACTCCTGAGGTTGGGGGGTGGGGTTAAAAGTCCCAACCCTCCAATAATGATTTGTCTTTCCTGTGATTGGCCCCAACCTGAAGCTAACAGTCAACATTAGAATATAGAAAGAGAGCACTTTGGAAGTTCTAGGATCTTAGGAATTGTGTGCCAGGAAACAGAGATGAAGACCAAACATGTATTTCATAATTATCACCCAGAAGGAATGTACTTCAAAACAATAGAGGTCATATATGATAAACCACAGCTAACATCACACACAATGGCAAAAAGTTGAAAGACTTTCTTTTAACATCAGGAATAAGGCAAGGGTGCTCACTTTTACCACTTCACTTCAACATAATACTAGAAGCCCTAGCCATTGCAATCAGGCAAGAAAAAGAAATTAAAGGCATCCAGGTTGGAGGAGGAAGTGAAATTGCCACTGTTTGCAGAGGACACATCTCATATTTATAAAGTTCTAAATACTCCACCAAGAAACTATTAGAACTGATAAACAAATTCAATAAAGTTTCAGGATACAAAATCAGCATACAGTGTTTCCATACACCAATAGCAAACAATCTGAAAAAAAAAAAAACTCAAGAAATCAATCCCATTAAAAATGACTACCAAAGAAAATGCCTAGGAATAATTTAAATTAAAGAGGTAGAAGATCTCTACAATGGAAACTCTACAACACCAATTAAAGAAATTGAAGAAGACACAAAAAATGGAAAGATATTCCATACATATGGAATGGAAGAATTAATTTTGTTAGAATGTTCATACTACTCAAAGTGACCTACAGATTCAATGTAATCTCCATCAAAATACCAATGATGTTCTTTGCAGAAATAGGTAAAACAATCCTAAAGTTCACATGGAACCACAGGAGACCCACAGTAGCCAAAAAGAAAAAAAGAAAAAAAAAATCCTGAGTAAAAAGAACAAAGCTGAGGTATCACATTACCTGATTTTAAAATGTACTGCAATGCTACAGTAACTAAAATAGCATGATATGGGCATAAAATCAGACACATAGACCAATGGAACAGAATAGAGAACCCAGAAATAAATTCACATATTTATAGTTAACTGATTTTTGACAAAGGTACCAAGTGGTGTATAAAATAGGGAAAGAAAAGTCTTTTCAATAAATGGTGCTGGAAACACTGGATGTTCCTATGCAGAAGAATGAAACTAAACTTCTTTCTCTTCCCATATACAGATATCAGTTAAAAATTGATTAGAGACTTAAATATAAGACCCTGAACTATGAAAATACTATAAGCAAACGTAGGCAAAGTGTTTCAGGATGTTACTCTAGGCAAAGAGACTAACAATCCAAAAAGATTGTTTGGATAAGATCTCAAAAGTTTAGGCAGTAAAAGCAAAAAGCTGTTGAAACTCTTCTCCTACCATCTGTAGGCCTTGTAGTTTGGACTGTCTCAGAATAGTTGAGGTATCAAGTAAAAATAAGATTTTATAAAACACAGGAAGAAAGCATTTCTTACCTTTGTGAAGTTTTGGAGAACTGTAAATGTGATCAATGAGGCTAATATAAACAGTAGCACCAACAGTGGCTTATAATTTGTCATACTTGTTTTCACACTTGGGATCCTACAAGAGACGATCCAAAACCAGACACACAAACATACAACAAAACTAAATAGAAAATAAAATAAACATGGAAATACATTAATTCTTTATGGCTTCTGATTTTTATCCTCAGACAAGCTACTCCCAGAACGAAAGCTCCCTCTCAGAAGCTCTTGGTATCTTGTAACTGGTATCTTGTGGCTATCACTTTGTACATGCTATGGAAGGGATATTGCACGGGGCCCACCATGAACTCTAAGAAACTCTGCAGCAAAGGGCAGAGTTTGCTCTGAAGGATGCAGGGTTGCTCATGTCTAGGTGAGCCCTCCAGGCTATTTATCACCCTTCCATTCTCTTAAACATATTCCCTTAAACACAAAGAACAGACACAAAACACTCAAGCAAGTATTGACACTGAGAACCACATTAGTACAACTTCTTTTGAATGTAAATTAGTTTTCCAGCTTCTTTCTTATTTTATCAGATTATCTAGCACTCCTCAAGCTTGAAAAGAATTATTATTATTATTATCATTTTTTGAGACAGAGCCTCAAGCTGTCACCCTGGATAGAGTGCTGTGGCATCACAGCTCACAGCAACCTCCAATTCCT
>CAUYON010053411.1:0-19071 GCA_963573935.1 Arctocebus calabarensis | reverse complement strand
CACCCTGGATAGAGTGCTGTGGCATCACAGCTCACAGCAACCTCCAATTCCTGGGCTCAAGCGAGTCTCCTGCCTCCACCTCCCAAGTAGCTGGGACTACAGGCACCCACCACAATGCCCAGCCATTTTTTGGTTGCAGCCGTCATGTTGTTTGGCGGGCCCTGGGGTTGGATTCGAACCTACCAACTCAGGTGTACGTGGCTGGCGCCTTAGCCCGTTGAGCCACAGGGGCTAAGCCAGTAGGTCTATTTCTAATCCTTCGAGGAATCTCCATCCTTCTTTCCATAGAGGATGTACAAGTTTGCAGTCCTATCAACAGTGCAGGAGTGTTCCCTTCTCTCCTCCCCCACCAGCAATAGTCGCTTTGGGACCTTTGTGATGTGGGGCTTTCTCACTGAGGTTAGGTGGTATGTCAAAGTGATTTTGATTTGTAGTTCTCTGATGATTAGGTATGATTAGCATTTTTTTCATGTATTTATTGGCCATTCTATCGAGAATAACTTTTTTTATGACAGATGTTGCTTTTAATCATGTTTCTGAAAAAAAATTATAAGGTGATACATAAACACTATGCAAAACTAAGAAATGTGTTTTTGTGTCCTGGTTGAAATTTGTAATTCAAACTTCCTCAGAGGAGAGAATAACTCTTTAATCCTCATGAGATCCCCATGGGAAGTGTGTTCATCAGAGCAGGCTAACTATCTTAACAAGCAGCCCACAGTTAACAGCCTAGTCCAGTGTGAGGAGGGCTGTTGGGTTTGGGGTCATTCATTGGCTCAAGAATGGAAGCATGAAAACTGTGCAGGAGGTTTTAGGAGCCAGGACTGGAAGTAGTGACATCACTTCCTCCTTAAATTCCATTGGCCAGAACCTAGTCACATGGCCCTACCTGCCTGCAGAGAATCCTGGGAAGTGTAATCAGTGTACCCAGCAGGAAAAGGAAGATGCTACTGATGTAGGAACCACTCACATTCCCATTTTGCAGGTGAGGACACGTAGGCTTGGAGATGGAGTCTCAGAGCCATCCAGTTGCCCAGCTGGAGTTCAGCTCACCTCTTTGACTCCAGAGAGCACCCACTTGACCTTCAGGCTACACTGCCTCTCTGGAAGATAGTACTGCATTGAATAAATGGACATTGAGTGCCCACCAGGAAGTGCATGTGTTTGAGAATGAGGGTGCTGGTCCAAACCTCCTGGGCTCAATCAATCCGCAACTCTGCCTCTTGCCAGCAGTGTATGACTTTGGGCAGGTCAGGCAGCTGCTCTGTGCCTCAATTTCCCCTCCTGTAAAATGGGGACAGTGAAGTACCTACTGCACAGGGCTGCTGTGAGGATCTGGTGAGTTAATCCATACACATCACTTGGAATGGGGCCAGGCAGGTGGCAGGAGGGTCATTCTTCTCAGTGTGGTTTTATGACAGTGACCCAACCTGACTCACCCTAGGTAATGTCACTGGTCAGGTCCTTTCTCTTCTCCTGGAAGGGTCTTAGCCTTTTCCAGGCCCTTCTCTGCTCTTCCCTGGGGACAGTATGGGAAGAGGAGGAAGGCAGGACAGCAGGAGATTAGCAGCTCACACTGGGAACCTGGGCTGGACCAAGGAGGGATGCGAGGGCATTGAGAAGTAGAGGCCCAGTTCTGAATCTTGCCCTCAAATGTCCTCATTTGGTGGCGCCAGCCCTAAGGCGACCACTTCTCCCTCTGCAGCCTTGTCTCAGAGTGGACATATTGCCACTCACCTCCTCCTTTAAACAGCATCGCTGGTGCCTTCCAGCCACCCCTCTTCTTCCTCTAGTCCATGATCTGGTGTCCAGTACCCCAGGTGCTCCCCGAGGGCGGTGGCTGGCCCATTTCTTAGTGAGGCCTGGGAGAGGCAGGCCCTGTCCTGGGCCCAGGGATCTGCTCAGGCATAGATAGAGCCAAGCCCTGCCCTGCCGAGTGCTAGCAGGAGAGGGGGTGGCCAGGGGAGCCCCGTAGGGAGAAGAAAAGCATCTTGCCCCCAGCGCTTTCTCTGTAACCACCGTGTGCATTTAACAAAGCTCAAACCTCATTCCATACTTTCATTTCTGCTCAAAATGCTCCCTGACCTCCCCGACTCCCCACCACTCAGCACACAGGCTCTGTCCCACTGTGCTCCACCCCAACCCTTGTCACTTCCAAGCTCCAAGTACCCACCTTGCATAACTCTACGCCTTCTCAGAGCGTGCTGGTTCGTGTCTCTACGCGTATTCCTTTGCTGGGGCTGCTGGAATGAAGCACCACACCCCGGCAGCTTAAACAACAGAAATTTATTGTCTTGCAGTTCTGGGGTCTAAACTCTGAGATGAAGTGTCTGCAGGATCGGCCCCTTCTGTGAGCTGAGAGGAAGACTGTGTCCTAGGCCTCTCACCGAGCTTCCGGTGGTCTCTGGCCATTTCTGGTATTCCTTGGCTTCTAGAAGCACCACCCTGATCTCTCTGCCTTTATTTTCTGCCTTTGCACGTGTGTCTGTGTCCAAATTGAGCCTTCTACTAAGGACACCGGTCATTTTTTTTTTTTTTTTGAGACAGAGTCTCATTATGTCACCCTCGGTATAGTTTGGTGGCATCACAGCTCACAGCAACCTGGAACTCTTGGGCTTAAGCAATTCTCCTGCCTCAGCCTCCTGAGTAGCTGGGACTACAGGTGCCTGTCACAATGCCGGGCTATTTTTGTTGTTGTTGCTGTTGTTGTTGTCATTGTTGTTTAGCAGGCCCTGGGCTGGGTTTGACCCCACCCACCAGCCCCGGTGTATGTGGCTGGTGCCCTAAACACTGAGTGCCCAGCCCCACCAGTCATTTTGGATTAGGGTCCCTTCCTACACCAGTAGGGCCTCATCTTAAACTAACTGTATCAGCAACAACCCAGTTTCTACATGAGCTCACATTCCGCGGTACGGAGGGTTAATTCTGGGGCAGACACAATTCAGCCTGTAAACACAAGGCTTTGCTCATGCTGTTCCCTCTGCCTGAAACTCCCCTCCCCCGGTTGTCAAGTATGTGTTTGCTTCCAAAAATCAGCCAAGCATCACTCCTTGGAGAAGACCTTGACTGAGTTTGTTCTTGCTGTTATAACAAAATACCATGAAAATAGGTAGAAGTCGATAGAAATTTATTTCTCCCTGTTCTGGAGGCTGGGAAGTCCCAGATCACGGCGCTGGCATCTGGGGAGGGCCTTCTTGCTACATAGTCATGCGGTAGAAGGTGGCAGGGAAAGAAGGGACAACGCTCTCCATCAAGACCCTCCACAGGAGGGGACAGGCGCCCTCGGGCCTAATCACCTTTTTAACAACACCCCCTTCTTTTTCTTTTTTTTTTTTTTGAGACAGTCTTACTATGTCTCCCTCAGTAGAGTGTCATAGCGTCACAGCTCACAGCAACCTCCAACTCTTGGGCTTAAGTGATTCTCTTGCCTCAGCCTCCCAAGTAGCTGGGACTAGGGGCACCTGCCACAACGCCCAGCTGTGTTTTGGTTGAGGTTGTCATTGTTGTTTGGCAGGCCTGGGCTGGGTTTGAACTTGCCAGCTCTGAACTTGCCAACATGTGGTTGATGCCCTAGCCGCTGAGCTACAGGCACTGAGCCTTTTTTTCTTCCTCAGTTTGTGGCTGGGGCTGGGTTTGAACCTGCCACCTCTGGTATACGGGGTCGGCGCCCTACTCCTTTGAGCCACAGGCGCCTCCCCTCTTTTTTTTTTTTTTTTTTTGAGACTGAGCATCAAGCTATCGCCCTGGGTAGAGTACTGTGGCATCACAGCTCACAGCAACCTCCAACTCCTGGGTTTAAGCGATTCTCTCACCTCAGCCTCCCAAGTAGCTGGGACTACAGGTGCCCGCCACAACGCTTGGCTAGTCTTTGGTTGTAGTTGTCATTGTCTGGCAGGCCTGGGCTGGATTCGAACCCACCAGCTCTGGTGTGTGTGGCTGGCACCTTAGCCACTTGAGATACAGGTTCCACCTTTTTTTTTTTTTTTAAAGAGAGAGTTATGGGTGGTGCATGGGGCTCAGTCCATAAGGCGCCAGCCCCATATACCGAGAGTAGTGGGTTCAAACCCAGCTCCAGCCCAACTGCAACAAAAAAATAGCCGGGCATTGTGGCGGGTACCTGTGGTCCCAGCTACTCAGAGGCGGAGGCAAGAGAATCGCCTAAGTCCAGGAGTTGGAGGTTGCTGTGAGCTGTGTGACGCCACAGCACTCTACCAAGGGTGATAAAGTGAAATTCTATCTCTACAAAAAGAAAAACAAAAAACAGTCTCACTGTTACTTTCCCCCTCGGTAGAATGCTCATAGCAACCTCAAATTCTTGGGCTTAAGCAATTCTCTTACCTCAGCCTCCCAAACAGCTGGGACTATAGGTGTCCACCACAATGCCCAGTTATTTTTTAGAGATGGAATCTTGCTCTTGCTTAGGCTGGTCTCGAATCTGTGTATTCAGCCGACCCACCTGCCTTGACCTTCTAAAGTGCTAGGATTACAGGCATGAGCCACCACGCCTGGCCAGCCCTCCTTGATACTGTCATATTGGCAACACCCAAATCTTGGGAGGACATCTTCAACCCACAGCAAACTGTCAGTAGCTGGGCCAGAAGGGGTCATTCCTCCTTTGCGGCCCTCTGTCCTTGCATAGCCATCGTAGCACACCAAACACTTCACCATCCACTTGGCTTTTCATTTCCCAGACCCCACTAGATTGTCATTTCAAGGGCAAGGGTTGTACCTTATTCACCATGGTATGCCCAGCACCTTGGCAGGGCCTGGCTGGAGGCCGGTTGAGTGAATGCTCAAAGTGAGAGCGGAAGAAGGATGAGACAAAAGGGAGGAGAGATGGGCAGATCACGACACTTGCCATCTCTGGCTGTCCCCTCCACCAGAAACCTTCTCTCACCAGGGAGATGGACATGGCACCCACGGTCCAGACAGAACCTCAAGCTTTAATGTCATGTCTGAGGTCTGGATTTCCCCAGGGGATGGTCAGGGGGGGCTGCAGCTCAGGGCCAGGAGTGGCAGGTGGGAGGCCCAGGGCTCAGGATGATAGTGAGGTGCATGTGAGTGAGGAGAGAGGCAGAAGCCAATAGGGCAGGTCCCAGCCTCACTCAACAGCAGACACTGTCCTTAAACACTCCCCCAAACAAATTTATGATGTAAATCTGGTTTCAAAATAATAATAATGAGAAATAAAAAGAGTGAGTGGTTGAAAGAGGGAGGGAAAGGGGGCTCAGCCGCCCCCCCAAGGGGGGAATGCACATGGAAAAATTGAAATTAGTTGTGACAGCTGAAATTCTCTGCTCTGCAGACGACATTTGACAGGGTACTTAAAAAAATAATAAGGAAAGGGAAAGTGGTTTGGGTCGCTGCCGAAGGGGGGGAACGGGGGATTTCAAGTGACACAAGACGCATAATTCAAGCTTCTTAGATTGCAAAAGCTCTTCTTACCTAAGGGGCCTGCTGCCTTTATTTTTATCCAAATGGCTCAATTACCGCAAAGCCCCACAGAGAAAATTACGGATGTTTGCCTCTATTTTTCTCCTCTTGTCTCGACAACTGTAGATATTTTGTTTTCCTTCTTTCTCTCTCTCACTCTCTCTCTCTCTTTTTTTAGTGGTTGGGGGCGAAGAGAGAAGGGGGGTGTTTAGATGAGCTGAGGGGCCAGAGGCCTTTGAATTGCTCCTTAAAGACCGAATTGCACACCCCCACACCCCCCGCAATTGCAGGCGCACACCACGGCTGCTCTTTTTGCGTGTGTCCATTTTGACATTTGTCCTTTCCGTCTTCTGTACATGTCCTTGGTGCCCCTGTACTTTCCTCCTCCTGCCCCCTCCTCTCCCGGGGTCCCCTCGCCGTCCTTGGCCCCCTGTCTGTCCTCTGGCTCCTGCACCAGCAGTAGCAGCTTCTCCGGGCCCCCCTCTGCCCAGTGAGCACCCCTCCTGGCTGCTCTCCTCTCATCCCAGCTATTTCCAAACCCCGCAATAGACATAGGGAGGCACAGAGGTGCCCATTTTCCAACCTTCTTATTGGCTCTCCGCTTGTCATTTTCGGAATTGGCGCTCCGGGGGAGCCGAGGCTGGCGGCTGCTGCTCTCATCCCGGCCTCTCTGCCGGGCGAGGACCCAGCTCTGCAGCCTGCAGCAGACTCCAGACAGGTCTCTTCTGGGGCTCTAGCACTCCCAGTGTTCCGTGTCTGAGCCTCTGGTGGCAGGGACACCTGGGGAGGGTCCTATCAGTTCGTGGCACCTCTCACTGGCCTTTCCCATGAGTCTGCGCCATCCTCTTCCACCTCTGCCCCCCTCAGGCCCTTCTCACCAGGCCAAGTCCCTCCTTTTCTTAGAAGCCCTTGTGGATCATGGCTGTTGAGATACAACCTCTCATTGGCCTGGGATCAAAGCCACATTCTATTTTTTTTGTAGAGACAGAGTCTCACTTTATTGCCCTCTGTAGAGTGCCGTGGCGTCACACAACCTCCAACTCCTGGGCTTAGGCAAGTCTCTTGCCTCAGCCTCCTGAGTAGCTGGGACTACAGGTGCCTGCCACAACGCCCAGCTATTTTTTTGTTTTGCAGTTCGGCCGAGGCTGGGTTTGAACCCGCCACCTTCAGTATATGGGGCTCACGCCCTACTCGATGAGCCACAGGCGCCGCCGCCCTCACAGCCACATTCTAGCCCTGGCACAGAAGGCCGCAAGTCTGGCCCCACCCAGCTTCATCATGAATCCTCTCCCCTGCTCCCAGCTCCTTCCTGCCTTGGGCCTTTGCAGCTGTGGATTCCACTCCTCCTGCTCGCCCCCCACCCCCAACTCACTCAGCCTCCAGCTTCACTGAAGCACCACCCCCTGGAGGAAGCCCCCATCACAAAGGCCAAGCTGTCATAGCACCTGGCAGGGACAGGGCACAGCCACTCAGAAGGGGTGCTGGCAGGGTCTGGAGATGTGGTGACGCGTGTGAAGTGGGCTGCGGTGAGGGAAACAGACACAGAATATCCCGGGGTTTAACCAGCGTGGGCACCAGCAGCCATCAGCTTGCCTGTCCTCACCTGCAGGCCTCTGTGATGGCTGTCCCCTCCACTAGCGGCCAGCCCCCACGGGCCTCAGTGCTGAAGCTGCGGGCAGCACACGCTGCGGGCGCTCAATGAACTGCCAGTGACCAGTTGGAAACCCCTTGGGGCTAGGCTCTTTCTGGGGATCACTGAACTTCACGTCTGCCAGTCTCCGCTATGCCGGCACTTGCAGGTGCCTTGGCCAGAGTGAGAGGCCAGCGTGGCGTTTGGCACACACGGCGCATGTGGTGCGGTGGTCTGATTTCAAAGGCTTCCGAGTCAAAGGGCCTGGTGCCAGTTTCGGGCTCCGTGCCTCGTGCCTGAGTGCCTGCTGAATGAGCTATTTTTACTGTCTTGTCTTCGACAGTCAAGAGCATTCCCTGTTTGCCCCTCCGACCCACCATCCACTCAACCACCACCTCTTGAATTCACTGGAAACATACTTGTGGGGGTTCTATTATTTTCTGGGTGTGGAGATATGGCAGTGAAGAGCGTCCACCTCCTACAGGCCCTGGGCTGACAGTGTCACACCGTTACGCGTCAGTAGAGATGGTGATTGTGCTCCATGTACAGCTGGGGAAACGGAGGCTCAGAGCGCTTGAGCAGTTCACTCACAGTTACTTAGTTCCTGGCAGAGTCAGGACTCCAAGTCAGGCCCCTGAGATGCCTGAACCTGAACTTCTAGTCGCTAATCTCTAGATTAAGGCTCCTTCATAGAGACTTTTCTAAGTACACTTCAGATTCAGTCACTCCTTTGCCTAACCCTCCTTGGTGACCTCCTGACCTCCTGTGAGGCCCCATCCCTGCCCTTGTCTTCCGCCTCATCTCTGTCCTGTGCCCCTTGGGTCCCTTCGCCCTGGCTGGGAGCCTCCCTCCTGCCGCACCGATCCTTCGGTTCCCAGCCAGCACTTTCGTACCGCCCAGCCTTTGCACGTGCAGACCCTTCTGCTGCAATACCCTTCCCTCCTCTCTGTGTGGCTGAGCTCCCCAGGTCTCAGCCAGACCAGACCTCCCTAGGGACGCCCTCCCCCTCCTCCCAGGCTGTCCGTGCTGGGCCTGCCATCCTGACTGCTACACTAACCACACTGACTATTTCCCCGGTTCTCCAGTTGCCCTGGGGCTAGAGCCCTCTTTTGCCTTTTTCCAATTTATACTCTACATGACAGGAGCTCACCACTTATCTGCTAACTGAGCAAATTAAAGAAAAACTGTAGAAGCTGCTGTCCCGGCCCCTCCTCTCAACGTGTCCACAGAAGGGAGCTGCAGCCGCAGGAGCGCAGCGGCTGTTCCTCATGGGGAATGAAGATGGGCCGTTCTTTTTTTTTCCCCTGAGACAGAGCCTCAAGCTGTCACCCTGAATAGAGAGCTGTGGCATCACAGCTCACAGCAACCTCCAATTCCTGGGCTCAAGCGAGTCTCCTGCCTCCGCCTCCCAAGTAGCTGGGACTACAGGAGCCTGCCACAACACCTGGCCATTTTTTGGTTGCAGCCATCATTGTTGTTTGGCGGGCCCAGGCTGGATTCGAACCTGCCAGCTCAGGTGTACGTGGCTGGTGCCCTAGCCCGCTGAGCCATAGGCATCGAGCCAGATGGGCTGTTCTTAACAGAAGATTTGACTTTACGTAAATTCGCCATAGCTGGAGACACTTCTCAAAACGAGCATTCCGGTAGAAAAGGTGTTTGCAGAGTTTTTTCTTCTTTAAAAAATTGATGTGAATGACCTGGGAGAGATCAGGGCGCTCCCAGTGCAGAGAGGGTGTTTCACGAAGGCACCGTGGGCGGCACCCAAGCCCTGGGTGTGAGGCGGAGCCGCTCCTCGCTCCCAGATCCCTCCCGTGGTCCCCCACCTGGGTTTCCGGTCAGGTTAATCCAACATCAGGGTTGCAAAATCCTGCAACCACCACTAAGCATGCCTCAGGGTGACACTCACCAGAGCCGCTGGGTCCAGCCACTTGGCAGCCTGCTCATGTGCTGGGCTGAGCAGAGGCCTGGCAGTGGCTGAGGACCAGGCTGTTTCCCAGGGGCAAACAGCAGAGATTGGGGTGAAGGGGCCGAGGCGTCAGATGTGGGGAGGGTGGGGAGAACATGCCAGAGCAGCCCTGCAGAGCAGAGGGAGAAGATGGTGAAGGACTGTGGGGGGCTGGTGAGGAGCTCAGTGACCCCCCCAGCCCAATCATCTCCAGGAAACGCCACAAAACCCACAGCACTGGTGTGAGCGACTCTAGGGTGTAGGTTGGGGTTGAGAACAGGAGTGAGGTTCCCATTAGAGCTGCCAGGGTGAACCAAGGGGAACTCCCAGAGACAGAGCAGAAAGTAGGAGGGAAGTCTTCATGCCCACAGCACAGGGATCACATCTGAGGTTGGGAATAAGCGCTCATGGTCAAGGGCAGGGAGGCCGGGAGGCCCCAGCAGACATCCATTAGGTCATCTCGGAGCTGGAGCCCCAAATGGGGAGGGAGGGACAGCAAAGAGCCTTGCTGTGGAGGCCCAGACTTGAGGCTCACCAGCCCCTCCTGTGGAGGCCAGCCACACTGCTGCAGGCAGACAGCCCTGCCCCAGCCCACCCGGAGGTGGGGGTGAATGCACACAGCCCCTGCCTCTGTTGTTTAGTTGCTGAGAGTCTGGCAGGGGTCTCACTTCTGAGCCTTTGTTCTTCCACCTGTCCACGGAGTGGTCAGACTGTTTGAGAAGGAAGTGTCTGGCTACTGGTACTGGATGTGGCTGCCGGGGTTCTCTTAGTTCTTTTTCTTTCTTTATTTATTTAGAGACAGAGTCTCACTTTGTTGCGCTTGGTAGGGTGCCATGGCGTCACAGCTCACAGCATCCTCCAGGTCTTGGGCTTAGGTGATGCTCTTTCCTCAGCCTCCAGAGTAGCTGGGACTACAGGTGCCTGCCACAACACCCAGCTATTTTTTGTTTTTTTGATTGATTTTTTTTTAGCTATTTTTTTTTTATTGTTGTCATTGCAATTTGGCTGGGGTTGAGTTTGAACCTGCCACCCTCAGTGTATGGGGTCAGCGCCCTACTCACTGAACCACAGTCCATCTTAGTTTTTTTTTTTTTTGTAGAGACAGAGTCTCACTTTATCACCCTCGGTAGAGTGCGTGGCATCACACAGCTCACAGCAACCTCCAACTCCTGGGTTAAAGTAATTCTTTTGCCTCAGCCTCCCGAGTAGCTGGGACTACAGGCGCCCGCCACAACGCCCGGCTGTTTTTCTGTTTTGCAGTTCGGCCGAGGCTGGGTTTGAACCTGCCACCTTCAGCATATGGGGCCAGTGCCCTACTCACTGAGCCACAGGCGCCTTAGTTCTTTCTCTAATCTAGGAGGCTTTGTCCTGGACAGCCAATGCCCCATCAGGAGTGAGCGTCTGCCCTTAGGAGAACTGGCTGGGCTAAGATTATGTCTGGCTTGTGGCCACAAGCCCAGATCAAGTCCAAGGCCTAGGGCCAGAATCCTGAGACCTCGAGAAGGGGAAGATGTGCAGTGCCACCACCCAGCAAGTCACAGGAGAGCTGGGACTAGAACCCAAGGATCTTGGCCCTGGGCCCAGGACTCAGGATCCCTGAGGCAGAAACAACAAACCTTCCCGGGAGCCTGAGCTAGGAGCCTAGAGGGTGGGGCTCAAGGAAGGTTTTTGAAGAACAAAAGAATCATAAAACTCTGGTTGTGTCACTTCTGGCTTAAAACTTCCTCCAGCCAACATGCTTCCAAACAGGTTTTCTGAGGAGCCCTTCAAGTGAAGTCCTAGCCTGAAAATCTAACCAAGCAGCTCAGGAGAGCGCAGCTCCCTGAGGCCAGGGGCAGGGCTGGGCGCAGAGCCCATACTGCCACCTCCCTCTGGTTTACCTTCCTCCAGGTTGGCACAGCACCTCTGAGGAACCCTGAGAACTCCAGGTAGCTCAGTTTGAACTAAGTGTTGGTTTAAAGCTCAAGTCCAAATGCCTGATCAGTGTGTGTGAAGTGCGCCATGGTGCAGGCAGATGATCACCCCATGCCCCTGACCTCTCAGCCTGTCCTGCGTGCATTCAGAGGAGCCCGTGTTCTGCCCAGTCTGGCTCACACCTCTGGCCTGACCCCCACTGTTCCCTCTGCATCAATGTCTTCTGTCTGTTTTCCATCCGGCCTATTCCTTTGCATCCTTTGAATCTTGTTCAGGGAACAACTCCTCCAGGTGCCTTCCCAAGCCCCTGGGGGTGGGTGGACGGCACTATTCTTCCTGGCCTGGACACACCTTGCTGAGAGCAGTTATCCTCTGCTGTGTACCATCACTGAGTTGTTTAAGGAAGGAGCTCAGAGCTCAGGCCTGGAAGACTCATGTTGAACTCCTGGCTCTCAGTTCCTCCACCATGGTTCCTTGGGCAAGCTTGTCTGAACTCAGTTTCCTCACCTGCAGAGTGGGGTACA
Organism: Arctocebus calabarensis; assembly: GCA_963573935.1. Taxonomy (NCBI): domain Eukaryota; kingdom Metazoa; phylum Chordata; class Mammalia; order Primates; family Lorisidae; genus Arctocebus; species Arctocebus calabarensis. The sequence continues at coordinate 7,625 of CAUYON010053411.1, read as the reverse complement.
CCCACCTCCCACAGTCAGTATGAGGATCAGACAAGATCAAGCATGCCAGGGGCTTGGCGCAGGGCCCAGCTCATGCAAGCCACCGTGGCTCCCTCCCTGCAGGCACCTAGGAAGTCCTTCTAGGGAACAACAGGTGACAGAAGCTGGGGTGTATGGACTTACCTTATGGACTTGACAGCCCAGGCTGGGAGGAGTTTAGACACATGGCAGAAAAAAATAACAAAAACCAGTTAAATGGAGGCAACAGGGGTTGGGTCCAGATGGCCAGATATTGTGTCTTGGCCCAAAGTAGATGCTCAATACATATTTGCTGAAATGGAGAGACTTCAGATCAATGGAAGGGATGATGGCTCTGGGCTGCTGAAGTCTTAGAAATAGGAAGCCTCTGTGAGCCTGAGAACTGGAGCTGATGTCCTGGGGTAGGTAGGATGGGGGGGTTAAGGAAGGGAAGGGGGAGATGGGGCATGTGAGGAGAACCCCAGTCTTACAAAGGGGGGGCCTATTCTTGTAGACTCTGGTACAAATTACTTGAGGCTGCTTGGAAATGATCTCATTGTTTTTCCTCTGCTCTTTCCACTTCTCTGTATTGTCTGGATGTTTTTCATAATAAGCATGTGTTACTCTGAAAATCAGAAAAAGCAATTAAGTTATTTTCATTTGTAAGATTTTAAACACACAAGGACAGTTAAAATAAAGTTTACCAAGAAAAAACAGAAGAGATATCAGAAGCAAAAATGATGGGGGTGGTAATTATACCAGGAACCCAGGAGGAATGAGCTATTTTAAAGAACAATTCACCTTGACTTTGAGCTTCCGAAGACAAGGGCAAAAGGGACACTGGAAGGGGCGGGATGTGGAAGAATAAAAATAACACGCACAAGGGACAGTTGTCGAGAAACAATGGCAGCAGCCCCAGTTTGCTGACAGCTGGCTGAGCCTGGTGCCTGGTTGAAATCTCTGTGGCCCTTCTGGGGAGGATGTCACTACTGCCCTCACTGTGCGGGTCAGCATCACGGGCCTGGAAGCAGGAAGTGGCAGAGGTGGGCTTCACACCTGGCTGCTCAGACCCCAACCCTGTGTGTGCTAACTGTGCTCAGGGCTCCCCAGCCTCTGACAAAGGGGACAGAGCTGGTCTCAAGTGCAGTGGCAACAGGATGAGGACTTGTGCCCTTGTGACAGCTGTGAGGTACTGCCTCGGCCTCCCTAATGGAGTTTGGATACATGCACAGTGGTGACAGTTGAGTCCAGAGATGGCAGACGGCATTGTGTGTGACAGGCCACCAGCAAACCTGTAATTCTTTGATTTCTCTGCGACTGCAGTGCTTAACCCCTGCCTTTCCAGTGGTGCCAAGTAGCAGAGGTCCCTGCAGAACGAGAGCCTGAGCCCCGGTTCTATCCCCTCTCATCACTTCTCCTACCCAGCCTGAGATGCTAGAGCAAAAGAGCTCACTCTCTGAGCAAAAGAGCCCAACTCTTTTTTTTTTGGCTGGGGCCGGGTTTGAATCCGCCACCTCTGGTATATGGGGCCGGTGCCCTACTTCTTGAGCCACAGGTGCTGCCCATGTCCCCCAACTCTTTCTCTCCCAGAAGCCAGGAGGAGACTTTGAAAAAGACATCTTTTTTTTTTTTTTGAGACAGAGCCTTAAGCTGTCACCCTGGGTAGAGTGCTCTGGCATCACAGCTCACAGCAACCTCCAACTCCTGGGCTCAAGCGATTCTCCTGCCTCCGCCTCCCAAGTAGCTGGGATTACAGGTGCCCGCCACAATGCCTGGCTATTTTTTGGTTGCAGCTGTCATTGTTGTTTGGCGGGCCCGGGCTGGATTCGAATAGCTCAGGTGTATGTGGCTGGCGCCTTAGCCTTTTGAGCCACAGGCGCCGAGCCTAAAAAAGATATCTTGCTGCTCTCATCCCCTCTGTGGTTCCCTATTGCCCTCAGGATAAAACCAAGTGCCTCAGTGCAGCCTGCTGGGGCTTCTAACCTGGCCTTGCCACTTGGCCAGCCCTTCCCTCTAGACTCCACTGGTCTCCTTTCTGTTCTCCAATTCAGCCCTGTCTCAAGGTCTTTGCACATGTCCTTCCTCCCCCTGCCCATGCTCTGGTGGCCAGAATCCTTTAGGTCTTAGCTTAACACATCTGGTTTCCAAGACTGCATCAGGGTGCCCTGTTATGGGCCCCAGTGTCCTCTGTCCATCCTTCAGACTGTGAGCTATCGAGGGCAGGAGAAGGCCCTGTTCATCGACCCCTCCATGCATCTGGATGGCACTTCTGTGAATTTTCACAGCTCGAGATTGGGGCAGTGCTGCCATTATCCCATTTCCAGTGGAGAAAACATGCTCAGACAGCCTGAGGCTGCAAGTCAAATGGTCAGTCTGCAGCAGAGCCAGGAATTGAACCCCAGTTGTCCAAAACTCTTGGTGCACAGAAGTAGCCTTTGGGAGCTGAAAGAGACCTTAGAAACCACCATAACCTGCTTATGGTGCAGGCGGGGAAATTGAGGCCCAGAGATGGGCAGTCACTCTCCAGGGTCCCTTTGCGAGTTGGAGCAAAGCAGGGAGAGAGTCCTCCCCACTTGGTGCCCAGTCCCCCAAGCTCCCAGGCCCCCACCCAGTAGGCTAATCCTCAAGGTGCAAGACTGGGGGAGGGAGGTGATGCCCCTTCTAGGGCAAGGCCCCCTTCCCAGGAGCTGGGCTCTGGCTGGGGGAGCAGAGGGCTCCCAGGTCACCTCTCCACCCTGCCCCCAGCCTTGCTGGCTGCTGCTGAGCACAATTAGCCAACAAGTGGCTGTTTTGTGAAGTTACTGCTGATGTGTTTTGAGTGGCTTTGTGAGTGGAAATCGTTGGGCAGGAGAATGAGACAGACAAAGGGGAGAGAGTGCATTAGGTTTTATGGGTCTGTTTTGCACACGTCTGACATCACTCCTGGAAGCAAGTTCTGTTCTGCCCTGGGAGAATGATAAAGAGACAAGAGGGAGGGCGTGGGGCAGGCAGCCGCGCTGTCTCCTCTGCTCTCCATGCACACATGCCACCCAGGCCGAGTGCAGGCACAATGGCCAGAGATATTGGAGCAAACTGTCCGACAGATGGGGCCCGCCCTGCTCTGAAGGGGCGGCTCTGTCTGCAAACAAGTCTTCAGGTGAAACAGAATCACTGAAGTAGCCAACTATTGTGTGGTGAGAGGGTAATGGGGCTGCCTCTTCCTAATGGCTGCCCAGTTGCCAGAGAATGAAACCTCTTCTGATCACGCAGACGATCCAAGGACAAAAGTCAGAGAGAGAGATGGGAGAGGGAGTGGGGAGGTGGGAAGGCCCCCACGCCCACACCCCGGCTGAGGCTTGGACAAAGGGCCTCTCTCCCAGGCACCTGCGCTTAGGCTTTTGCTCCTGGTTTGCAAAAAGCTACGAGCAAGAAAGTTGCCATCTGTGGAGGGGGCACTGGGCAGGAGGAGGCAGGAGAGCAGAAGACGGTGGTCACCCGAGGGTGGACACAGGGAGAGGCTTTGGCTTTAGAATGGCTTTTCATTGGTCTCTGAAGGAGGCTGAGCTCCAGGGAGCAGAGAGGGAGGGAGAGGAGAAGTCATCTGGGCAGTGAAAGGGCAGAAGGAAGGTTCTGGGGAGGCCACCTGAGGCTGGGCACATGCGTGAGACCAGGAGGGTCCATGCTTTCCAGGTCAGGACGGAGAACACTGCAGGTCCAGGGGCAGTTCTCAGGCAGGAGGAAGCGGCTCTGTTTGGGCCCAGAACCCCGTTGGCAGGGAAGGGAGACGCTGTGTTTACCGGAAGTGAGGATTTCCCTGGGCTTCGTGCTGCCTCTCCTCCTTCCCTCACAGCCCTGAGCCGGGCCTTCTATTCCTCTGTCCTTCCTGTCCTCAGCCCTGGCCTGCGCGGAAGGCCATGTACCGCAGAAAGAAAGTGTGGGCATGAGCCCGTGGCACCATCTGTGCCCGGCTGGGGAGGGCACCTGGAAGGGCGACCTGGGGAGACTTGTGCCTCGCCTCCCCCTTCCTGAGGATCGCTCTCAACAAGCAGAGTGCTCTCTCCCCCTTGAGTCAAAGACATGTCTTGGGGTTTTCTCATTACACGAGTGATGTGTACTTGCTGTGAGAGCAAGTCAAGGGTGTTCGAAGTCGACAGGCCCAGAACCCTGGAGCCCCCGTGGCTCTTGCCATCTGCCTCCCCCTCCTCCACGTTCAGTCCACGGGCTCTACCTTCAGAATTGTTCCTGATCCCACACTGGTCACCACCTCTGCCCTGGACCCTGGCCCAAGCCTCCACACTGAATCCCCTAATGGGCTCCTGTGTCTGTCCGGATGGTGCCTCCTCCTTGGACTCTTGTCCCCTCAGTAGCCAGCGGGGCCTTTGATAATACGAGAGACCTCGGGACTTCTCGGCCTAAATCCTCTCGTGTCACTCAGTGAAAGCCGAACTTTCCTCCTTGCCCACCAGCCCCTGTGTGATCTGTCCCTTCCCTCCTCTTGTCCCCAGTATGTCCTAGAGCAGTGGTTCTCCACCTTCTAATGCTTCCTAATGCTGCAACCCTTTAATACAGTTCCTCAGGTTCTGGTGACCCCCAGCCATAAAATTATTATTGTTGCTACTTCATAACTATAATTTTGCTACTGTTATCATAATGTAAATATCTGATATGCAGGATGTATTTTCATTGTTACCAAAGGGTCGCGACCCACAGGTTGAGAACCACTGTCTCTGCTCCACACCCTTCCTACCGACAGCAGCAGCTCTCTGGAAAGCCCCAAACAGTCTTGTTCTGAGCATGGGCAGCCCAGACTATGGTCAAAGACTTAGAACCCCAGCCCTGTGCAGCATCTTCCTCTTCTCTAGCCCTACAGGCCCCAGCTCCACATCCTGATCTCAGCCTCCCCTGTGCAGGGGGAAGACTGTGTCCCACTCGGATCCCTGTTTCCTTTTTTTTTTTTTTTTTTGAGACAGAGCCTCAAGCTGTCACCCTGGATAGAGTGCTATAGCATCACGGCTCACAGCAACCTCCAATTCCTGGGCTCAAGAGAGTCTCCTGCCTCTGCCTCCCAAGTAGTGGACCACAGGTGCCTGCCACAATGCCCAGACTTTTTTTGTTGCAGCTGTCATGGTCGTTTGGTGGGTCCAGGCTGGATTCGAACCCACCAGCTCAGGTGTATGTGGCTGGTGCCTTAGCCACTTGAGCCACAGGTGCTGACTCATAATTTTTCTATTTTTAGTGGAGATGGGGTCTCACTCTTGCTCAGGCGGGTCTCAAACTGAGCTCAAGTGATCCTCTCACCTTGGCTTTCTAGGGTGCAGGGAGCCCAGTATGTAATTTCAGATTTTTTTTTTTTTGAGACAGATCCTCAAGCTGTCACCCTGGATAGAGTGCTGTGGTATCACAGCTCACAGCGACCTCCAATTCCTGGGATCAAGCGAGTCTCTTGCCTCCACCTCCCAAGTAGCTGGGACTACAGGCGCCCACCACAACGCCCAGCCATTTTTTGGTTGCAGCCATCATTGTTGTTTGGCGGGCCCGGGCTGGATTCAAACCCGCCAGCTCAGGTATACGTGGCTGGCACCTTAGCCCGTTGAGCCACAGGCGCCGAGCCTAATTTCAGATTTTTTAAAACCACTTTGAAGGAAAACAAAAGAAACAGATGAACTTATGGGATTTATATGTCTTGCGTAATGCAGTATATTTTATCAACATGTAGTCAATACTTTTAAAATTGACATATTTTGCACTGTTTGGTTGGCACCGAGTCTTTGAAATCCAGGGTATATTTAACACTTACAGCACATCTCCAAGGGAACTGGCCACATTTCAGCACTCAAGCGTCATATGCAGCTGGTGGCTACTGTTCTGGCAGTGTAGCTCCAGATTCCAATATCTGGGGGGCTGAGTTCCCATCTGTTTCTCTCACTGCTCTATCCCCAGCCTTAGCCCAGTGTCTGGCACACCCTCAATGTTCAATGCAGGGAAGAAATAAGTGGTGAATAGCAGGTGATGCTCTGTGCTGGGTGTTCTTGGTGGTCATTTAAGCCTTATGCTCATAGAGAAGGGGCAGAAAAATTATAACCTTCAAGCTGCTATCTCAGAATCCCTCGAGAAAGAAAGTAAGGCTTTGAGGCTTGGGTTGGCAGGAGCCAAACAAACCTAGAAGTTCTCTAGGGCACTCAGCATGGACACAAGAAGCAGGAGTGGGATAGGGGTGGGTAGGAAGGTTGGGAGGGGCTCTGACACATCCAGCCGCCTGGCAGGGTGCCCAGGGTTAGAACGCTTACTCTGTCTGAAGTCCCCTGGGTTATGTGGCATGAACCTCTCCTTGCTAAGCCTCTGTGCACAGAGGCTCTTGCATATCCCAATGCCTAATGTAATGGGGGGCTCTGGTGGAAATCACAGAAGGGCTCTATGCCCCTGCCAGGTTGATGGAGGCCAGAGCAGGGGCAGGCAGGTGCGAGGGCAGCCCCTCCGAAACTCACCAGGGAGCATCTCAAGCCCTTCCTCTGTGCCAGGCACATGGGAGACGCTACCTTACCGAAGCATATTACTACCACTCTGTAAGGTGGTAATATGCTCCCAATTTACAGATGAGTAAACTGCGATTCCAAAAAGTCAAGCAATTTGCCCAAAGTTACACTGCAAGAAAGATATAGGACCAGCACTCCGACTCGGGCCAGAGTGACCCAGGGAAGCTTGCACGTAAGCCTGGGAGGATGGCAGCCCCTCCCTCACTCCTACTCCCCACTGTGAGGAGAAAGCAGCTGTCCTGAGTAGAGTTGCAAAGACAGAGTGGCTGAGAGCCCAGGTCAGTCCCAGGACAATGTGGTCCAGGTGAGCCGAGAGCTTCTGGCCCCAGCAGATGCACCACTGGGCTGCTTGGAACCCAGGACGAGGCCTCTGTGAGAAGACTGCCCCACGGTGGCCCCGGAAACTGCCTCCTTCTGTTCTTTCAAGCGGGATCATTTTGCTTGTTTTCTTTAAAGGGGTTGCCATGTCCTGTTCTGAAGTTCCTTCAGATACTTTTTGGACACAAGCCACAGGCAGGGTATCCTTCCTCCGTTTCTTCCTTCTGCTACTCAAGCTCTTTCTTCAGGGTAAGTGCGTGCACATACACACACACACACACACACACACACACGCCCCTCCTCATTTAACTAGGGAACCCTGCACATCAGCACTTTTCAAACCTTGATATGCATGGGAATCATCTGGGATCTTGTTAAAATGTAGGCTTCTCTCCAGAGCGGTGGGTCTGGAGGTAAAGGGCCTAGTGGCTGCCTTTCTCATGGGCTCCCAGGGTGCCCTGCCGCTCAGCGCACCTGCTTGAAGTAGGGAGGCTGGGGAGCCACTGGCCTTTCCTGCTAGCTCCGGCTGGAGATGGGAGGACAGAGGAAAGTTTGCACCATGGCCCTCCCACTCTTCTTAACCTTCTTCCCTAAGTAGAGGCTGCTGTTCTTTTTTTTTTGAGAAAGAGCCTCAAGCTGTCACCCTGGATAGAGTGTTGTGGCATCGCAGCTCACAGCAACCTCCAATTCCTGGGCTCAAGCGAGTCTCCTGCCTCAGTTTCCCAAGTAGCTGGGACTACAGGCGCCCGCCACAATGCCCAGCCATTTTTTGGTTGCAGCCATTATTGTTGTTTGGTG
>CAUYON010053409.1:0-29790 GCA_963573935.1 Arctocebus calabarensis | reverse complement strand
GTGTTTTGATCATGAAGGGATGCTGGATGTTATCAAAAGCTTTTTCTGCATCAATTGAGAGAATCATATGGTCTTTATTTTTTAATTTGTTTATGTGCTGAATTACATTTATGGATTTACGTATATTGAACCAGCCTTGAGACCCTGGGATAAAGCCCACTTGGTTGTGGTGTATAATTTTTTTGATGTGTTACTGGATTCTGTTTGTTAGGATCTTAATGAATATTTTTGCATCAATATTCATTAGTGATATTGGTCTGTAGTTTTCTTTTCTTGTTGGGTCTTTTTCTGGTTTAGGGATCAAGGTGATATTCGCTTCATAGAATGTGTTGGGTAGTATTCCATCTTTTTCTATATTTTGGAAAAGGTTGGGTAATATAGGTACTAGTTCCTCTTTAAAGGTTTGGTAGAATTCTGACGTGAAACCATCTGGTCCTGGGCTTTCTTTTTAGGGAGATGTTGTACAGTTAATGCTATTTCAGAACTTGATATTGGCCTTTTCAACATTTCCACTTCATTCTGGGTAAGTTTAGGAAGGTGGTGTGCATCCAAGTATTGGTCAATTTCCTTCAGATTTTCATATTTCTGAGAGTAAAGTTTCTTGTAATATTCGTTAAGATTTTTTGAATTTCTAAGGGGTCTGTTGTTATTTCATTTCTACCATTTCTGATTGATGAAATTAGAGATTTTACTCTTTTTTTCCTGATTAGGTTAGCCAAAGGTTATCTATTATGATGGTCACTCTTTTAAGTGAGGGATTTTACTCAGAGAGGCAGAGTAAATTTCCCAGAGTTGCACAGCTGGTAGGATCAGAGCTGATATTTGAGTGGAGGCAATGTGACTCCAGACCTGTCATCTTAACTAGCATAATCTATAGGTACTAAGAAAGATTCAACATCATTTCTGTGGTTTCTTTTTTTTCTTAGCCAAAATATTCATCACCTAAGTTTAATTGTGAGAAAACACTGGACAAGTTTAAATTGAGAAATATTGTACCAAATAACTGCTGAGTACTCCTCAAAAGTGTCAAAGTCATGAAAGAAGAGAGTAAAGTCCCATATTGGAGGGCAGCCAAGGGGATAAAGGAATAAGCAACTAGTTCAGCCATAAAAAAAGATGAAGACTTTGCATCTTTTGTGTTTACCTATATGGATTTAGAGAACATTTTCCTATATGAAATATCTTAAGAATGGAAAAGCAAGCATACCATGCACTCTATATTATGTTGAAACTAGAAGATCAACAACTGTAGGCCTACATGAAAGAAAAACACCAGTAAATTCAACAAGAGAGGAGGGGGTTTGGTAAGTTCTCACCTAAGGGGTACAATGTTGGGTGTATGGGATACTTCCTGGGTGAAGGACTCACATGCAGGTCAGACTACCTTACACATGCAAATAATATGACTTCATCATATATACCCTCCTATTAATCTGACATAAAAAAAGAATTTAAAAAAACCTAGATGTTATATATGATCTAAGATGTGACGCTTGAACAAGAAAGTATGTGGAAAAATATGAGAAACACTTTTACACTGCTGGTGGGACTGCAAACTAATACAACCTTTTTGAAAGGCAATATGGAGAACCCTCAAAGAACTCAAGCTGGACCTCCCATTTGATCCTGCAATCCCATTAATGGGCGTCTACCCAGAAGGAAAAAAATCCTTTTATCATAAGGATATGATAAAACTTGCACTAGACTGTTTATTGCAGCTCAATTTATAATTGCTAAAATGTGGAAACAGCCTCTATGCCCACCAACCCATGAATGAATTAATAAGCTGTGGTATATGTATACCATGGAATACTATTTAGCCATTAAAAAGATGGAGATTTTACATCTTTTGTATTAACCTGAATGGCAGTAGAACACATTATTCTTAGTAAAGCATCACCAGAATGGAGAAGCAACAATCCTATGTTCTCCATTCTGATAAGAGGACAATTAATGACCTAGTATATGGTGGGGGGGAGAAGAGCAGAGAGAAAGAATGAGGAAGTGGAGTGGGGAAAGGGAAGAGCAGAAGGAGGGAAGGAAGAAGGGAGGTGGGGGAAGGGAAGAGCAGAGAGAGGGAAGGAGGAAGGGAGTGAGGAGGTTATAGTGTGTGACACACCTTTTGGTGGTGGGACACAATTATAAGAGGGACTTTACCTAAGAAATGCAATCAGTGTAACCCAGTCCTTTGTACCCTCAATGAATCCCCAAGAAGAAAGAAAGAAAGAAAGAAAGAAAGAAAGAAAGAAAGAAAGAAAGAAAGAAAGAAAGAAAGAAAGAAAGAAAAGAAAGAAAATGGACAGTGAAAAACCTGATGTTATTTGAATAAAGTCTGTAGTCCAGTTAATAGTATCGGATCAATATTAATTTCCTACTTTTTGTCATATATTATGGTAGATATGATGTTAACATTAGGAAAACTTTAGTAAGGGGTGAACTCTTTAAACTGTTTTTGTAAGATTTTAGCGAAAGAAAATTTATTTTAATTGAAAATAAAAAAGTAAAATAAGAACAATTTAATAACTTTTTCCAATTTCATTAGTTGATTAGTAGGGTCAACTAATTGATTATTTGGGTCAAAGTATCTATTCTTTGTTTTAGTAAACAGAGCCAGCACTTTCCAAGTATTTCCTTTTTTATTGTTTAGGAATATTAATAACCTACTTAAATAAATCCTTTAGTCTTAATATAACAACTTAATATTTAATAACAACTTATATAAATGAATCCTATGAAGAAAATAATCCCCAAATAAGTAATGGATTGAAATTAATAATCAATTCAATTGTTCTTTAGCAATATTGCCAGTCAAATCTATCTAATCAGCAGTAAAAATTATGTACACATTTACATTGTTTCTAATAAGAATGAGTCATTGGCCATATCCTATCAAGATAAAAAAGGCACATTTTATGTGAAAAATATAAACTTTTACAAATTCACCTTCAATTTAGTATGACCTAACAATCCTTACTTGCTACAGCTGGACAGGAAAAGTTGTGGGAAAATATCCAATTCCATTAAATCTACACAAATCCATGGATTAAGATAAAAGTACATGTGGAAAGAAAGACTTGCTAAAGAAAATTCTGCATGAGACATAGCCAGAGGCTTAGTATCTTCTACACTGAGGATCTAATGTCACCCAGGAAATAAAATCCTTCCTAAGTAGGAGTCAGATGAATTAAGACAACAAAAAGAACATTATTAGGGCATAAGTTTGGGTTCAAATCAAGTTTTCTTTCTTGCCTCAATATTGTCAATGATTCACTCCTATAACTTTAGATAATTACCTTTGGCCCCTAATGCCTCAAAGTGAGATAAACCCTTTTAATAATAATTTCTTACTGCTTTATCATTATTATTATTTTACATTGTATATAGTACGAGTCTTTGATAAATCATTAATATGTAGGGACATTTTATGTTCCTGAAATAAAGCATAAATATTTTCATGGTATGTCTTCTAAGTTGAAAGAAGCATTATTTGTTGAATAAAGTGAACTATGATATAAGGGCTACTTTTGAGCTTTGAGGAATCATCTTTACCAGGTAAAAGAAATGTTTGAAAATACTCTTCAGCAAATTGCAAGAATGAAGGGTACATACTTCCTCTTATCACATAATAAAATGACATAATAAATTGGGTATTAGATATAGATTCTTTGCTCAGAATTCTTGCCTTTGTTCTAAGAGATGCTTCATAAGAAAATGGCCAAGTTGAAAAGCTGAGTAAGCACTTTTCAAGCCCTCAGACTGTGATAGTACTGGTTGAGTGCATAGGCAACACCTTTGTTTTTTGTCCACTCATAATGTTATTCAAACAGCAAGTGAAAACTTTCATGAGACAAGAACTGTTTTAGAGGACATAAAAAATAGCACTTGATAGAAAGAATTTTTTTGTTTTCTAAAGAGGCTGATCTCTCTGAGGGTCTCTGGGTTGTCACATTTTTTTTCTCTAAAGAGCAATCTGATCATGTTAGAGTAAAACAGAAACAAAGCATAGAAATCTCTTGCCAAATTATGTTTGAAACCAGATTAACTTTCTACTGTGAAGACAGTGCTGAGTCAGAGCATTAATATACCTCTGGTTTCTGAAATAAAATATATTCCCAAATCCAAGGAATACTTATTTTTTATATTTCAGTTTAATAGCTGGCAGTTATTGATTTTCTACACAGAAACTTTCCCCCTATAACATTATGAAAAGAGTCTACTCTGAGTTCCCCTAGTGTTAAAATGCTGGCCAAGTTCACCGGTAGCCTATTTTTCTCTGACACTTGCAGTAACACTTATCCCATCCTACATTGTCACTGGAGATTTGGCACTAAGCAAGGATCTCTTAACAAAACCCCTTTCATGGGAAAGCTGAGTGTCAACATGCACAGACGTGAGAAAGAAATGACTGTTCCTAACAAGTTACTGCTCTTTCTGCTGGAGGACACAGCTACTCGCTGGCAGTGAGCTCAGATGGCCGGTACATTCGCTGGCTTTCTTGTGTTTTTAATGCCAACACAAATTTTCATTATTAAAATGAGAATTCAAGTAGACAATCTCCAGTAAAATCACCCAAATAATTCACATAATGAATTTTTTTTAAAAATGTAATTTCTGGATGCAAACTAACTTATAGTTATTTTTCTTGTAATGGAGAAGAGCTCTTTTCTTAAGAGTGGATCTACCCATTAATGCATTTTGTATTTTCTTCTTTCTTAAAACACTCTTAATAATATTTACTATTGTCTTTGTCTATATTAGCAAACAACAAACTCCCAACTTGGAAATTCTTAGTTTTCAAATCAATAGTCAGTAACCCAAATATCTCACCCTGGTATGGTCCTACTTCAGACCTACTGAGTCTGCATTTTAATAAAATCCCTGGGTGATACACTACACATTAAAAGTTTAGAAGTACTATCTTGTTCGATTAAGTTGGCAGAGATGTCTGCTTTTGACTTTATGGCATTTGACAAATATGATTATCCTTTGATTCTGAGAAATTGAAAACCAAGTTATTCTATATAGGACAAATGTGTGTGTGTCTCAAAGGTTTATAATTTAAGACTATACGAGGGAGATCTATATAAAAATTAAAGTTCTAATCTCACCTAAAATCATGTATGTAAGCTCATAAAAATTTATCTAGAGTTTTTAGGCTGCAGTGGCTCATGCTTGTAATCACAGCACTGTGGGAGGCTGAGGCAGGTGCGTCACCTGAGCTCAGGAATTCAAGACCAGCCTGAGCAAGAGCAAGACTCCGTCTCTATTGAAAAAATAAAATAAAATCTAGGCAGGTGTTGTGGCAGGCACCTGTAGTCCCAGCTACTTGGGACACTGAAGTAAGAGGATTTCTTGAGTCCAGGAATGTCAAGTCCAGGTTACTGTGAGCTATGAAGCCAGGGCACTATACCTAGAGCTACAGATTGCGACTCTGTCTCAATAAATAAACACATACATGTATACATAACAGAAAAATAATCTAAAAAAAAGTATCAAGGATTTCTAAAAATATTCTTTGAAACAAAGAAAATTAATGGGTTACATAGTCCATTTTTTATAGATTATAATATAGGTAAAACTGCAATCTTTACCCTATAATCATCACTTATTACTGATGAACAAGAAAATGTAGACTATAAGCAATTCTGTACATTCCTTCTGGGCAGGAACTGTGCCTCAATGGTATGGGCTAACCACAAGGGATATAATAATCACACATAGTGGAATCTAAAAAAAATTTTCAAATGCATTATTATGTTCAAGTGTAACTGTTGCTTTCTTAGATCACAAAGTGATGAAAGCCTACTCTTCTAAATCTCATCTAATAGAATTGTTATGAACTCCTGGCCCCTTTTCAACTAGGGTCTTTGTTGTTCATGATTTCTCCTGACCATTATCTTTCACTTCAAAATTCTCAAGGTGGTATTTCAAAATGCCTTTGCTATTGACTTTGTTGTTCCTATCAAACAAAAATAAGCAAAGCATAATTATTATAACTAGATGTGGTTTCCTCTTTCTTTATGTTAACTGAGAGGCACAGAGTGTCCTCTTCAACAGGGTTATACCTGCCTTAGTCTCCAAAATTAATGATAACATTTTGGTCTTCCAGGCCCATCTCAAAGAGTTAGAATTTGAGACACTCAGCCAAACATCCAGTCCACAAATATGTAAAAATACCTGTAATACCTAGAATTATTTAGATCACTGTTGAAATGGACATGAACAAGGAAAGAGATTCTGCTTTCAATTAGAAAAGCAGGAAGCCTATAAAGTGACAATAAAAAGGATAAAGTGATAAAAATTAGGAGGAAATATAGAAACAAAGAGATATGAAGAAAAGAAAGCGGGAGTGGGAGGCTATTTTAGTTGGGGTGATGATTAAAGTTGTATTGAGGAGGTGGTGATGTTTGAAGTGAGACCAGAAGGATGAGAATGGCCCAGATAGTGAAAATTTCTAAAGTAGGAAGTGTCTGGTATGCTCAAGGAACAAGAAACTAGGCTAGTGGGGCTGGAACATACCAAAGAGGAAAGTGGAAAAATACGAGATTAAAAACATATACATGAGACAGAGCATCATACTCTTAAAGGCCATGGAAGGTATTTATTAAAGCACCAGTATTGACTGAAGGTTTAAAGGGAAAAGAGACATACAGTAGAACCTCTGCGAGTTCACGAGCTAAGAAACTGTAACAAACTGGTCCCCATACCGAGAGAGTGAACATAAGGAGATATCCCTCCTGTCCTCACACATACACGTGCTGCATGTCTGGTCTATGAAAATTAGGTCAACTTAAGGAAGTGGTCAAGGTAGGGAGATGGTCAGCTATGGAGGTTCTCCTATAATTTAAACTATGTTTTAGAATCAATTCTTCATGCAGTAACTGGAATGATTATTTTAGAAAGAGGCAAGATGACTAGAGAGGAGGGTACTGTAGGTGGGTGTGCAGATGGGCTTTGGACCCAGATAATAGGAGTGAGAATAGGGAAATACAGTTTTTTAGCTGTATTGTAGACGTAGAAACTAGAAAACAGAATGTATGGAAGGAGTGAAAGAAAGGAAGAAATCAAAAATGAAGTCCGCAGTTTTAACTGTGTGGTATGTTTTGTGATACGCTGAATCAATGAATTCACAGTAAAAAATACATAAATGAGCAAATAAATGAATAAAATTATTAATGAATAAAGTTCATAAGCCTGTGAAAGTTTCCTTGTACCTGGGTATGAGGATATTTGAGTGATGCTTTTACATCACTGTACCAAATTCAATATTATTTCTCATAAACTCTCCCAGGATGGAGCAAAGCTCCTTGATTCTTTCTCACTTCACGATGAGCACTCCACAGATCACCCCTCAGCCTCCACAATCTTATCTGGGGGTTATACTGAGAGGTGGGCAACAGCCTCATCTTCTCTTTCTTTGTTATTAATATTCCTATAGTCTAGTAATTATTCTTCCAGTAGGCACAGCTAATTCTGGTAGTCTTGAAAGTAGATATGTTGACACATTTTCTAGGACACTTATTTCATAAGATACTACCTAAAATGTTAGTTTAAAATGCATCTCACGATCTTGATGCAGCAATACATTTTGGTTCTATAAGTATATAAGAAACCATCATGATGCCTGTCAATCCTCTCTGAGCCTCACATTGAGTTCTCCACATATACACTGAGAAGTCTTGGTTTCAGATGAAATGAACAGCTATATGCTCATGACCTCCAGTCTGTAAATAGAACACAAAGATTTTGTCCTTCCTTGCAGAGAATTTATAAGAAAAGTGTTACAGAAAAGCATTGGGAGAATATGTGAATTATGACTTTTTGAGACATCAAATAAAAGAACTAAGCTGAGTGTCATAGTTCTTTTCTCTGTGTATAGATTTATTTAGCTGCCTTTGCCTCCTGTGATCCCTTGGCTACTGGCTAGAAACCTCAAATTCTTGGGCTTAAGCAATTCTCTTGCCTCAGCCTCTTGACTAGCTGGGACTACAGGCACCAACAATGCCTGGCTATTTTTTTGTTGTAGTTGTCATTGTCGTTTAGCAGGCCCAGGCTGGTTTCGAACCCTCTAGCCCCAGTATATGTGGCCGGCTCCCTAACCACTGAGCTATGGGCGCCAAGCCTATTTTTGTGTATTTTGTATAATTGTTTCCCCAATTATGCTGCTGATTCATAAAGTTGAGCCCATATATACAACTATAAGACATATTATTAATAATATTTTCAGCACAGGATGACTTATATTGCTTTTTGATTAGAAAAATCAGCTATGGAGTTGTCAGAGATCAGAACCAATGACTCAGTTTAAAATATGTCTGTCTTAAAGCACATTATGTGACTTTCCTCATTCTCTTTTAAAATTTGATTGATTTGTTATTATTATTTCCTGAAGGAATAACATGACGCCGGCAGGTTTCTGCTTCAGAAAGAAGAGAACCTAGCCATGACTTTCAACACAGAGTAGACCTAGATTCATTGCTGAGTTACTCTTAGTCTATGGATTTTAAAAGAAATGTACAAAGGGACATCAGAAAGGAAATACATATTGCAAAAAAACTCTGCATAAATTTCCAAAAAAATTTTTAGTAGTTTCTGAAAGTTTGATTTATTGAAACATCCATGAAATATTTCTATACCTGAGAAAATAAAGCAGAACATACTTTAGACAGTAGTTTAACCATAATGTTTACATGTGTTTTATTTCTTTTTTTAAATTTCAAAATATGGGACTCCTAAATTCTCACTCAAGTGAGTACTTAATTTAATTCCACATCTTTGCAATTGTGAATTGTGGTCCAAAAAACATTCAAGTGCAGGTGTCTTTCTGATAAAATGACTACTTTTTTTTTTTTTGGTAGAGACAGAGTCTCATTCTATGCCCCTCAGTAGAGTGCCGTGGCATCACATGGCTCATGGCAACCTCCAGCTCTTGGGTTTAGGCGATTCTCTTGCCTCAGCCTCCTGAATAGCTGGGACTACAAGCGCCCACCACAACGCCCAGCTATATTTTTGTTTTGCAATTCGGCCAGGACCAGGCTTGAATCTGCCACCTTCAGTATATGGGGACGGAGCCCTACTCGCTGAGCCACAGGTCCCACCCCAAATGACTCCTTTTTGTTTGGGTGGATACCCAGTAGTAGAATTGCTGGATCAAATGGTCTATGTTTATTTCTTTGAGGAATCTCCGGACTATTTTCCATAGAGGTTGTAGTCCCACCAACAGTGTATTAACATTCCTTTCTGCATCAAAAATAAAACAAAACAAACAAACAAAAATTCCTTTCTACATTCACATCAACCTAATTTATTTTTTTGCAAGTTTTAATAAGCCAGGCGTAAGGTGGTATCTCCTTGTGGTTTGAATTTGCAGCACCTGTGGCTCAAAGGAGTAAGGCACAAGCCCCATATGCCAGAGGTGGTGGGTTCAAACCCAACCCTGGCCAAAAACTGCAAAAAGAAAAAAAAAGTAAAAAAGAATTTTATTACATATTTGTTGACCATTTGTCTATCTTCTTTTGAAAAACTTCTATTCATATCTGTCATCCTCTTTTTATGAGGGATATTGCTGATTTGAGTTCTTTGTAGATTCTGGATATTAGTCCTTTATTTAATGCTTAGCTTGAAAATATTTTCTCCCATCCTGTAGATGTCTATGTAAAATAAAAACTTGGAACAGTGCCTGGGGCTCAGTGGGTAGAATGCCGGCCCCGTATAACGAGGGTGGTGGATTTGAACCTAGCCCCAGCCAGCTAAAACAGCAATGACAACTGCAACAAAAGAAAGCAGAGCATTGTCACGGGCACCTGTGGTCCCAGCTACTTGGGAGGCTGAGGCAAGAGAATTGTTTAAGCCCAAGAGTTGGAGATTGTTGTGAGCTATGACACCATAGCACTCTACCGTGGGTGAAAAATTTATCCTCTTTCTCAGAAAAAAAAAAAAAAAAAAAAGCCTGAATCTGGACACATTGCATTTCCTGATTTCAAATTATAACACTTGGCTATCATAACTAAAATAGCATGGTACTGGTGTAAAAGTAGAGACATAGACCACTAGAACATAATAGAGAACTCAGAAATAAAACCGTGTACCTTTAAACAACTGATCTTTCTCAAAGAAGATAACAACATACCCTGAGGAAAAGCTCTATTCAATAAATGGTGCTGGGGAAAGTAGATAGCCCCTGCAGATGAATGAAATAAGACCCTGTCTCTCACCATATGAAAAATCAAATCAAAATGGGTAAAAAGACCTAAAACCATACAAATTCTAGAAGAATACATAGGAAAAACTCTTCTAGACATTGCCCTAGGCAAAGAATTTATGAATAAGAAAGACTCCCAAGACAAAGACAACAACAACAAAAATACATAAATTGAATTTTATTAAACTAGAAAGCTTCTGCACAGCAAAGGAGAAATTGTTTTTCCACTAAAATCACCTCATATTAACTTGTTATAACATGTCTGAATAGGACCTAGTTTGAAGCATTTGAAAGGATAGAATGCCAGGTTGAAAAGAGCCCCTATCAGAGCAACATGAATTCTGCCAAAATTGAAGCAAGAACAAACATCAAGTTTATAGTGACGAGTGCTTGGAAGAATAGTGAAATCACTGATGCTTTACCAAAAAGCTTATGAGACAATGCCTCAATGAAATTATCAGTTTACAAAGGAATAATTTTTTTTTTTTTGAGACAGAGTCTCACTTTATCACCCTCAGTAGAGTGCTATAGCATCATAGCTCACAGCAAAGTCAAACTCTTGGGCTCAAGCAATCCTCTTGCCTCAGCCTCCTGAGTAGCTGGGACTACAGGCCACACCACCTGGCTAGTTTTTTTTACTTTTTCGTACAGATGGGGTCTCGCTTTGCTCAGACTTGTCTTGAACTCCTGACCTTGAGCAATCCACCCACCACCGCCTCCCAGAGTGCTAGGATTGCAGGTGTGAGCTACCATGCCTGGCCTGGATAAATCTTTTTAAGAAGGGTCAAAACAATGTTAAAGATGAGACCCACAGCACCAGAACCATCCACATTGACTTATGACAAAAAAATTAATCTTGTTTGTGCTCTAACTGAAGAGAACCAACAATTAACAGCACAAACATTAGCCAACATTATACACATCTCAATTTATCTATTTTACCCCTTTCTGTCTGAAGAATTAAAGTTGAAGAAACTTTCCGCTCTATAGGTGCCAAAACTACAGTTCCCAGATCTCTGTAGACAAAATCACATCTTTAAAGGAAATTTTAAACAAGTGGAATCAAGATACTAAAGCCTCTCTTCAAAGAATTGTAACAGGAGATAAAAGCACCCAGCCTTTACCAGTGTGATTCTGAAGCTAAAATACAATCAAAGCAATGTCTACCAAGAGGTGGAAGTGGTCAGTCAGAATGAAAGTGGACCAGTCAAGAACAAATGTCATAACAACATTTTTTTGCAGGAGATGCTTAAGGCATTTTGCTTGTTGTCTCTCTGGAGGGCCAAAGAATGATACTCATTAATGTAAGAGTATTTTGAGAAAGAAAAAAAAATGCCTGAGAAAGCTTCAGGCATTGTCCACCACGTCAGTGCTCCTGCCCATTCTCATCAAACAAGGGCAACTGTCTAAGTATTCCCTTGGCAAATCTTTAGACATTACCCTTAGAGTCTTGATTTTCTCCTAATTTTTGCTTCTGATCTAAAAAAAATCTTTAAAGGTGCTTACTTTTATTCAGTTAATAATGTAAAATAGTGGCATTATGATAGCAAAGTTCCCAGGACACTCAGTTCTTTAGGAATGAACTAAATGGCTTGTACCATAGCTTACAAATGTGTCCTGACTTTGATGCAGATTTTATTGAGAAACAAAGTTTTTTTATTTTATTTTTTCTTTTAATTCTATTTTTCCACAAACTTTTTGAAGTGCCCTCATATTAAAGTTCCTGAAATCTGTTTCTAAGAAGTGTATTTCACAAGTTTACAGTTTAAAACTGTAGCTATCATAGGACATTATTAAATAAATTATCATTAATAATTTTTATTCTAAATGATACTTAAAATATATGTGTCTTATCTGGAGCACATTTACATGGGGCATGATCTATTAGTCTGCTAGGAGAAACACAGCATAAAAGAAGAGAAGGTAAAGTGGATAAGCATGACCACCACAAAACCTTAGTTTCTAGTATGGCAATGGTCACTCAGATTTGTGGCCAAGCCCAAATCACTATGGGCTTCAGCTTAAACACTGAAAGAAAAATTACACTGAAAAAACCCTTAGGCAATATTAGGGCATGCAATATTGTTGTTAGGGCATGAACAACTTTGTTTGGGTATCCACTTGGAAAAGTAAAATAATATAATGGAGAAGAGCATTTCTTTGCCTTGGGATGAAACATGCCCAGTCTTTATCAGCCCTCTGACACCTACAGGTTCCAATCAACAATTACCTGGCAGTAGCAAAGTTTGGAAGAAAAAAATCCCAGGATGCTCTACAGGAGCACAGGCAAGGCAGACTCGAATGGGAACACCCAGAACATCTGGTTTATAACTAAATTCTTCCTAGCAATGGTGGTAGGAGAAGAATGAAGTGAGATGAATAAACCTTGATGAATATGTGACCTGGGTTTGAATTCTATTTTATCCATTTATTGTATGTGTAGTTTAGATAAATTATGTGAGACTGAATGTTTCGATTCATGTAATGGGATCTAGACTGTATACTTCATATATTTGTTATGAAAATTAAGTTACAAAATAGATATAAAGGATCTAGCATAGTCCCTTGCCAGTTGAATGAGTTTTCCTTCTTCCCTTTTCTTCTGTGAATCAACTTAAATATAACTGACACAAAATAAAAAGGCAAATGATAAGTAGAAAGAGAATCTAAATAAAAAAGATGAACGAAAGGAGATCTGCATGAAAACATGAAAAGAGAGATGATCAAGAGAGTGACATGAGCAACTGGCCATGTCAATGCCTTACCTAAATAAATTTTGGGGCAAGAAGAGTCGTAAAGACGCTAATGGTTTTTAGTGAAAAATCATTTAAATAAGAAAAATTTCTAAATGTAGAAGGACAATAAAAGAATTGTTAGGAGAAATAACAGTGTTCTAAAAACATTTGCTTATTAGTTTGCTCAAGACATTTAGAAACACAGCATTTGATAATGTCAAGGGACTTCTAATAAGCCATTTGAAAATTATATTTTTTCTCTCTTTTGAGTAAATCTTCCCAGAAACTGGGACATGAACAGGCATAAGATATCTACCAAAGTAGATAATGCATTAGAGAGTTGTCTGTGAAAGGGGGAAAAAAAATCAAAAGATTGAAAAAGAAAAAGAGTAAATGGGCGTTTATGATTGATGCTAATTGAAGAAATGATAGGTTATATGTTCTAAACAGGATTTGTAGTTAAGAATTATAATCCATATTTTAGAATCCATGTGGAAGCTCATGCACATACAATGAAATAATTACTGGTGGATACAAGGGTTATGCATGTATTGATGCGGTATATCAAAATAATGGTGAATTTATCAAGATGGCAGAAAATAGATATTCACATCTAAGTGGAATTATTAAAATTCTTCAAATTATAGATTAGGTTTATTCAGACACTTAACTGCTCTTTGATTGTGGCTTAGCCAAAAGGGCCTCCATGTAGATGGTGAAAAACACATTTTTTGAAAGGTCATGAATGATTCATAGGAGTTTTATGCAAATGTAAAGTGTTTTTCTCTTTTTGTCTCAACTCTTGTAGTATAAAATTTCTTCAAATCATTATCTGAACTTCAATATTTTTTACGTTATGTATTTGAACTTTAAAAATAATACCAGTAGTGTAAAGTTAAAGATAAATGATGGGCCATATAAGTCAAGTTATATCTTCTTTTTTATTAATAATGGTAGAGTGAATATTTAATTATATTTCATATTCAGTCATGCACATCCATATGGAATGATTTAACTTAAAATCTGGATAAAAATGACTAGTGATGAAATTTGAGTACTTCCCATCCTCCTATTACCAGGCTAGTCATCAAAGAACACGCAAATATGTGGAGGCAGTAGAGGGAAATTTACCAGATAAATTTTTCTTCTTTATTCTTGTCAGTGATGAGATACATATTATTTCTACCCTTAGGCCAAAATGATAGCAGAACATAGAGGACAATAGAGTTTTGCAGTAAGAATCTTCAGCTAGGGACAATAACTTTCTTCAAAAAATCTCAAGGAAAATTAGAAAAAAAAATACGCACAGGAGGTCATCTTTGTGCCCTTAGCACAAAGGCTGTTTTGACACACATAAGACATTTCCTTAAATTGAATAAAAAATGTCCACTGTTGTTTCTAACTATCCAATAACACAGGAACTTTATAGAAACAAAGGGAAATTAATTTTTATTTACATTATGTCAGAGAAAATAGTGGGTGCATTAGCTTCTGAAATTACTTTGAATACTTACCTGTATCCTTACTTCATGAACTCTGCTAGAACTGAATCATTTCAGTTGGTAGCTATTGTTAAGTCTGGGGTCAGAGGAATTAAATCCTGCACTGTGAGTAGTGTAGATAAATGAGACAGCATAGGGTCCATCTCAGGTTACAGTGTGATTCTGGTACTTCTGCCAACTTGACCAACACTAGAAGAACAAAAAGACAGAGAGAAGGACTTTTTTGAAGGAGCACCTCCTGTTGAGCAACAATGCCTCACCCAAAGTTATTTTTCTGCCTTCTTTGTTATGTTCACCTTGAACCACTGTTGTCAGGCACCCCAGTGGGTTGACCCTCTGTTAGCAGTTGCTACTGTTGAATGTGGAGTCAGAAATATAAGAGGGTTTCCTGGTGCTTATGGCCAAGTTCCAGCATTGCTGTGGCTTCTCTGTTGTTGTAGTTCCCAATGAGGACATTTACTAATAAAAGGGCTAATGTATTCAAGCCATTTAGTAAGATTTTTAAGGAGATTAAAACTGGAGTGGATGAGAAAAAACAACATGTATAGCAATAAACCCAGTGCCAAACTGTGGTGAGGATAAAGGTATAACTAACATTTTTGCCTTAAGCAGTGAGGTCAAATTGTACTTTCTTTCAGCCCTGTCCTTGCTTTTTACTTTGCTGGGAACATTCAAGACACTGAATACTCATAGTCACAATTAACTCTCCCACCAGCACCTCTGGTATCTACACCTCTGTCTCCCCTCCAGTTATTATCAGTTGTTTCTATTGCTCTTTAATGGTAAATTTTCCACATAGATACCCTCTTTTACTCAAGGATGTTGAATTAGTGATCCTACTTTTTTAAGCAAAGTTGTTGCTTCAACAATTTCCTTCAGGCTCTCTTTTTCTTTTTCTTTCTTTCTTTCTTTCTTTTTTTTTTTTTTAGAGAGAAACAGAGTCTCACTTTATGGTAGAGTGCCGTGGCAACACACAGCTCATAGCAACTTCTAACTCCTGGGCTTTGGTGATTTTCTTGCCTCAGGTTCCTGGGTAGCTGGGACTACAGGTGCCCACCACAATGTCTGTCTATCTCTCAGTCTCTTTCATATTAGTAAGATTCTCCTTCCTAGATCATTTCCATCACCTTCAAACACACTGATATATTGATATTTATCCTATCTTAAAAACAATTGTCTTGGTCTGAACCCAATTCCACTGTTCATCCTTACAGCAAAAAAACCTCATAAAGTAATCAATACTCACTACTACCAATTCCTTTCTTACTAGACTCCATTAAATTCGCTATAGTAAAAAGTCATCTCCAGCACACTACTGGAACTAATTTAACCAAAGAACTCCATGTTACTAAATCCAATAGTAAATGTTCAGTCATAATCTTACTTAAAATTTTTGTAAGTAAAACCTTTTTATTTTCAGTGGTGCACAATGATTAGGGATGGAAAAGGACTATGGGGAAATAGAAAAGTCAGGTCTCCTTGATAAGAAAGTTAAAAAGTTCCCTGAAGCAAACAATGAGTTTCCAGAACTTGCAACTCAATTGACCAAGTATGTCCTGTTCTCCCCAAAATGCTGTTTCTAGCTTGTGACCCAAAGCGGAGTGATGGGCCCAGTCATAGAACTCTCCACTTGGAAAATGTCACAAACATTATAAGACTAACAGGCGCCATCATACAATCATCAGAAAAACAGCAAGGAGCAATTATGGCCAAAAAAGGGGAGGAAAATGGACACATGTGATAACTAAGGTAACATACAACCAATAAGAAATAGATAAGAATATCTAAGGACCTCAGGGAACCAATGAAAAACTCTTATAGCTAATTATAGGCACAGCTAGGATGAGATACTTACCCTCATGAACTGCCCTTGTGTGGCGTCTCCTTTCACTGGCAGTGGGGATCCTTTTCCAATCTCTCTGGAAAAGTCTATGCTTATCTCTACTTTATTTTAAATATAATGTACTCTTTTCTTTTACTTTAAATAAACTGTTCTCTTTTTCTACTGCATTGGAATCCTGGCTGCTTTGTTCCCACCTCCCTTGTACCTTATTTTCACTTTGGGCCAGCTGACCTTGCTTAGTTGTGCTGACTGAATTGAACCAGCTTCTGAATAGCTCCAGGGTCTCTGAGACCCCTGACACACACTCTCCCGGTTTTCTACCACCACGGATCCCTCCTTTGCATTAGCCTTTGCTGGTTCCTCATCTTATTTCTGACATTTAAACTTCAGAATGTCCCAGGTCTCAGTTGTTGGGGCTTTTGATTTCTCAGTCTACACTCATTTGTCCAGCCCCATAACCTTAAATAATGACCACATACTGATGAGCCCATGGCTTCTCATGGCCAGAGAGCTCATCTCTTTTTAGTGCTGAACAGTATCCTGTGATCGAATGTACTACAGTTTCTTCATTCCTTTACCGAAGGACATCTTGGATGCTTCTAAGTGTTGAAATCATGAATAAAGCTCCTATAAACATCTGTGTGCACATACATTTTCAAATTCCTTCGGTAAAAACCAAGAATTACAATTACTAGATCTTATGGTGTGTGTGTGCTGTCTTCCACATGGCTGTTCCAATTTGTATTCCCACCAATAATAAATGTGAATTCCAGTTGTTCCAAAAATCTTCCCAGTATTTGGTATTGCTGGTGTTCTAAATTTTGGCTATTCTAAATGGTACATAGTGGTATCTCGTTGGTGCTTTAATCCACATTTTTCTGATCACAAATGACGTGTAGTAGCATGTTTTCACATGTTTATTTCCCATCTGTATATCTCCTCTGGTGAGGTATCTGTTAAGGTCTTTGGCTTATTTTTTGAATTATGTTTTTTATTTTCTTATGGTTGAGCTTTGAGACTTCTTTGCCTATTTTGGATTTCTTTATCAGATTTGTGTTTTACAACTATTTTCCCCAGGCTGTGGTTTCTTTTTCATTCCCTTGACAATATCTTTCATGGAGCACATTTTTAAAACTTTATTAAAATTCAGCTTACCAATTCTTTCATTCATGGATTGTACTTTTGGTGTTGTATCTAAAAAGTCATTGCCAAACTCAAGGACATCTAGATTTTCTCATATGTTATCTTCTAAAATGTTATAGTTTTTAATTTTACATTAAGAGCTATGATCTCTTTTGGTCTAATTTTTATATAAAGTCTATGTCTAGATTCATTTTTTTATATATAAATGTCCACTTGGTTCAATTTTTTTACAAAGAATATTTTTGCTTCACAGGCTCTGCTTCACTAACTTTTACTCCTTTGGCAAAGATAAGATCATGTATTTATGTGGTCTATTTCTAGACTTCCTATATTGTTCCATTGATCTATATGTCTATTTTTATTTTCACTAATAACATACTGTTATCATTATCTTACAGATTTATAGTAAGTCCTAAAGTTGGATAGCGTCAGTGCTCTAACTTCAGTCTTCGTTTTTAATACTGTGTTGTCTTTTGCCTTTCTTTATAAAACTAAGAATCAGTTTGCTGACATCCACAAAATAACTTGCTGTGATTTTGATTGGGATTGCATTGACTCTATACAACAAGTTGGAAAAAATGACACCTTGACAATATTGGATCTTCTGATCCACGATAATGGAATATCTCTTCATTTATTTAGAAATTTTTTGATTTCTTTTATTAGGGCTTTCTCATGTTTCTTATATAGAGCTAATATATATTTTATTAGATTTATGTGGAAATATTTTCATTTCAGGGGTACTAACATAAATGATATTGTGTTTTTAATTTCAAATTTCACTTTTTCATTGCTGATATATGGAAAAGCAATTGAAGTTTGTATTTTAACCTCATATTCCACAAACTACTATAATTGCTTATGTCCAGGAGGTTTGTTTTTGTTATTCTTTTGGATTTTCTGTATAGATGATAGTGTCATTTGTGAACAAAGAAAGTCGTATTTCTTCCTTTTTAATTAGTATAATTTTTATTTCCTTTGTTTTCCCTTTTTTCAGTTTGTTAAAACTTTTATTTTTAATTATGGGTACATAATGGTTGTGTATATTAATGGGCTAAATGTGATGATTTGATACAGGTGTATAGTGCATAATAATGTAATGAGGATAATTTGGGTATACATCAAGCACCTCAAGAATTTAGCATTTCTTTGTATTAGGAATTCTAAATCTACTCTTTTAATTGTTTTAAAGTCCACCCTAACTTATTGTTGACTGTAGTCACTTTATTGTGCTATCAGATATTATTCATTCTATCTAACTAACTATATTTTGTATCCATTATCCTTTTCTTTTCTTATTGCATTAATTAGAATATTCCAAATAGTATTGAAGACGAGTGGTAAGAGGAGACACCTTTGTTTTGTTCTTGATCTTAGTGGGAAAGCTTCCAGACTTTCACCATAAAGTTTGATGCTAGTTGTAGAGTATTTGTTCCCATTATTTATCAAGTTGAGGATGTTTTCCTTTATTTCTAGCTTACTGAGAGATTTCAACATGAATGGATGTGGAATTTGTCAAATACTTTTTCTGTTTCTACTGAGATGATTGTGTGATTTTTTTCACTTTTAGCCTATTAATAAGATGTCCTATATTAATTGATTTTGAAATATTAAACCCTCTTTGTATATCTAAGATACATCTCACTTGACCATAGTGTATAATTTGTTTTACATTGTTGGATTCAATTTGCTAATATTTTTAAAAATAATTTTGCATTTAAGTTCATGAAACATTGGACTACAGTTTTCTTTTCCTGTAATGTCTTTGACTGGTTTTAGTAATAGAGGGATTAAAGCCTCACAGAATTATTTAGAAAGTATTACCTTTGCTTCTGCCTTCTGGAAGGCACTATAGACAACTGGTAAAGTATTTTTCTCTAAATCTTTGTTAGAATTCATCAGTGAACCTATTTGGGCTGGTTACTTTCTGTCTCATAAGGTTGCTAATTATTTTTTCTTTTACATTTCTAAATTACATATACTTAAATTTTTC
The DNA here is from genome assembly GCA_963573935.1 of Arctocebus calabarensis. Lineage (NCBI taxonomy): Eukaryota > Metazoa > Chordata > Mammalia > Primates > Lorisidae > Arctocebus > Arctocebus calabarensis. Next base: position 10,373 of record CAUYON010053409.1, on the reverse strand, counting down.
AAAATATTACAGAAGTACAAATGTTTTGGTTACATGTATTAATTTTTTTATGCTTGATTCAGGGTAATGTGTTTGCACATCACCAGATTAGCATTCATTGTCTGAGTTAGATTGATTTTCACCCACCCCTCCTTCTCCAACCTCTGCTTGACTTCTACTGGGTTTTACTCCCCTCTGGACAAGTGTACGCTTATCAGTTGGTTCTAATTTAATAGCAAGTATATGTGGTGTTTGTTTTTCTATTCTTTATATACTTCAAATAGAATAATGGTATTAATTTCTATTCTCGTTGCAAGGGGTCTTGATTCATCTTTCTTCATGGATGAGTATTATATCATAATACACTTAGTACAGATACCACATTTTATTAATTTTCTCATGAATTGATGGGCACTTGGGTTTATTCTTTATCTTTGCAATTGTGGATTGTGCTGCAAAATACATTCAAATGCAGGTGTCTTTTTGATGAAATTACTTCTTTTCCTTTGGATAATTAGTGGGATTGCTGGATGAAATGGTAGGTCTACCTTTAGGTTTTTGAGGAATCTTCATACTGTTTCTATTGAGTTTGTACTAATTTGCAGTCCCACCACCAGGGTATAAGCATTCCTTTCTCTCTGCATCCATGCTAGCATATATTGTTATTGGACTTTTTAATAGAAGCCATTCTTCCTAGGTTAAGGTGGTATCTTATTGCATTTTTAATTTGCATTACCCTGGTAATTAGTAATATTGAGCATTTTCTTATGTTTATTGCCTATATATTGCCTATTTGTTTATTTTCTTTTGAAAAGCCTCAGTTCATATGTTTGCCATTTTTAATGGATTGTTTGTTTTCCCTTTCATATTTGTTTCAGGTGTACTTTTTGGCCCTTTATCAGATGTATAGCTTGTAAATATTTTCTCCCATTCTGTAGGTTGTTTGTTCGCTCAATTGATTGTTTCCTTAGCTGTGCACAAAAGAAAGAAAGAGAGTATCCAAACTGGGAAAGAAGAGGTCAAACAATTGGTTTTTGCTGACAATATAATCTTATGTCTAGAAAATCCCAAAGACGAGAGAATCCTGGAGTTGATAAGTAAACTAAACAAACTCACAGGTCACAAAATCAATATACACAAATCAGTAACATTTCTGTACATGTTAAAAGTCAAACTGAGAGTCAAATCAAAGACTCAATAATATTCTCCATAGCTACAAAGAAAATAAAATACCTAGGCAGATACTTAACCAAGAAGGTAAAAGATCTCTACAAACAGAATACAAAACACGGAAGAAAGAAATTGTAGGTGATGCAAACAAATGGAAAAACATCAAGCTCATGTATCAGTAGAATAAACATTGTTAAAATGTCCATAATACCCAAAGTGATTTAATGAATCCCCATCAAAATACCAATGTCACATTTCACAAGTCTAGAAAAAAATAATTCTATGCTTCATTTGGAACCAGAAAAGAGCCCAAATAGCCAAAGCAATCTTAAGCACAAAGAAACTATCTGAAAGCATCAGGTTACCAGACTTCAAACTATACTACAAAGATATAGCAACCAAAACAGTATGGTATTGGCACAAAAATAGAGACATAGACCAATGGAACAGAGTGAAGAATCCAGATATAAAATTATCAACATACTGCCAACTGATCTTTGACAAAGCAGACAACAATACTAGGGAAAAGAAGCCTATTTAATAAATGGTGCTGAGAAAATTGGATAGCCACATGCAGAAGACTAAAAAGGGTCCATATCTCTTGCAATATACAAAAATTAATTCAAGATGGATAAAGACTTAAATGTAAGGCATGAAACCATATAATTCTAAAAAAAAAATGTTGGAAAAACTCTTCTAGATGTCAACCTAGGAAAAGCATCCATGAAAAATATACCAATGACAATCACAGCAGCAATAAAAATAAATAAATGGGAAGTTTATTAATCATTTACTTAATTCCTTTGACAAATGTAGGTTTTTTCACATGGTCAATTTATTTTCATTTTATTTTGCTAGATTGTGTCTTTTAAGAAATTGGTCCACTTCATGTGTATCAAGGGGCAAGGGAGGGGAAGGGAGAGGGAAAGATGGGTGAAGGGAGGGTAATTGGTGGAGGATGAGTGGAGGGAGGGTAATTGGTGGGACCACACCTACAGTGCATCTTAGAAGGGTACAGGTGAAACTTACTAAATGCAGACTATAAATGTCTTAACACAATAACTAAGAAAATGCCATGAAGGCTATGTTAACCAGTTTGATGAAAATATTTCAGATTGTATATGAAACCAGCATATTGTACCCCATGATTGCATTAATGTACATAGCTATGATTTAATAAAAACTCCTCCTTATGGCAGGGCTTGTTAAGAAGAATAGAATGCTCTGAGGTATTTTATGATAATTTCATTTTTTCTCCCTCTGCCAGAAATGTGTGTAGATTTTTCTCTGCAATTTATTGTAAGAACCTGGTAGATATCCAGGAGATAAAATTCACAGATGTAGGGATCCACTCTGATGATTGGGTGCTCCTGGATGTTTTTCTCTCAGCCTTGGCAATGTACAAATTGTGGTTTTCCTACTCCAGCACTGGTTCCCATGGGTATTTCTATTATACTTTCATAAGCTGTTATTCCCTGAATTTCCTTGTGTATCTTATAATTTTAGTGAGTAGTGATTTTTCTTATCAACTCACTTCAATTATAAGTAGGAAGAGATATTGATTTTTCAGTTTGTTTACTTTTCAGTTTTTGTTAGAATGGAGTGGTGACTTCTAAACTGCTTTAATGTTGGACTAGAAACCAGAAACCTCCAACTTAAATTTATTTTTCCTTAAAAAGGAAACTTCTTGTAATTCTTTTAGAGCTCCAGAGTACATCAGATAATGAAGAGGGCCAAAAAAATGTAGGCTGTGTTAAATCATTTTTAAACCAACCTACCTATGTTCAGATACTTAAAAAAAAAATTGATTGTCATATTTCCAAATGAGTAGTGGCAATTTTTGAGTCATACTACCAGGATTTGATCGTATTGTAACTACTTGGCTTTCTAGTTGTGGAATCTTGGGCAAGTTACTAAATCTTTCTACATTCAGTAATCTCATCTGGGGATATTAAATGATAAACTATTTATATTCTTTCTAAATCTTCTAAATACTATGATTTGTATCCTATGCCTATTACACAAGATTAAATTATGAATGTGAGTATTATTATTTTAGCCATTACTCAGTACATTTCTTCTCTTTCTTTCTGGCTCATTGTTGTCCTGAGTCCTGTTTGCTAAAAGGGTTTAGTAGAAGAGGGGGAATCTGGAAGGGGATGGAGAGTAGGGGGCATGAAGAAGAACAGGACCTGGGATGCCCCATGAGATTATAATGTAGAAAACACTCTTCTGGAGTGTCAATCTTTCCCTGATAGCTTTGTTAGCACAGGTTTAGACATATTAATAGTCAACTGCAATTTAGAATGATGAAATGTGTTTCCAAGTGGAAATGGATGAAAGAGTTGCTTTTCTCCTTTGATTCTTTTCCTATTTGATGCAATACTTCAAACTCTCCTAATTTCCAAGAGGAACTTCATTATTTTAAAATATATGAACTTTATTCTTAATATTAATTCCAAATTAACATGACAAACAGTACAAAACATAGAGGGCGACATCAAAATCTTGTATTATAACTTGCATCATACTTTAACACTAGATAGATACAGCATATTTATTTTGGTGCCTCTTGATTCTAGAATATGATCTCATTCTCCAGATGCATTCATTTCCTGAATAGGAAAGATAAAAGACATTGTAGCTTTCTTTTCCCAAAGAAAAGAGATTCACAGTTGCATTCTAAGGAACGTCATTAGTCATGACAACGTTCAGAATCATATTGAATTGAAAGGTATATTTTATTTTAAAAATGATACTACTTGGAAAGTGTTTATTATAGATCTCTTTCACATCAAGTTTGACTATGTAGTACCCATTCCAGAACTAACGTCAAAAATCTGATTGATTAACTTTTAAATTCTGTAACGTATTTGCTATTTGCTAGTCATATTCTTTAATTTTTTAATTTCAGGTTAATCTGAGGGTACAATTAGGTTACAATATTTGCGTACATTAGATAGTGTCCCTCTTGTAGTTGTGTCCCACACCCATAGATGTGCCAGTACCCTTACATTGTGTTCCATTATGAAGATAATCATATTCTTAAAACTCTAATCCTATTTTTGAATCCAAAGGTACAATATAGATTGCTTAACAGCCTATTAGTTAAAACCTGAGGAACATGCACATGTATAACCTGATTCTACACCTTGTTGCATAAGCATTATATTGTGTTGGAAACTGCTCTTTGAACAAATTAAAAATTTGTTTGTAAAGAACAGTGAGGGTCAGTTTAGTACAAGTGTATGTATATATGGGACATATATATTTTCCTGATTGCTGGTATAAATATGGTGACTGCTAACCTAATTCTTGCAACAGGACAGTTACAGACCTATAGTTTTATTCTCTGCTTCTATATTGCCCACTTTGTCATTTCTAAAACATGTAAAAAATCTTGAACATCTTTCCTTAAGGAATATAGATAATTTAAATTATCTTCATTATTAGGGATTTTTGTCCCTGTGTAAATGAGAAAGAGACTCTGAATGTTTCCAATCTTTCAAAGTCAAATGTGTATATTTCACTGTATATTGTTGTTTCTGAAGATAACTATCATTCCCCATGCCTATGGTGTTTGTTTTCATTGAAAGAGATTACTTTCCTTTGCACAGCTGAGTCCAAATGCTTTTCACTTAAAAGTGAGTTGCTTATTCCTCTGGGTGTTTTATTATGTCAATTTCCTATATATATACTTTAATTAAATAATGGCACAGGTAATATACCAGAAAAGACATTAAGGGGACTCAACATACAAATGCATACTCTAGAGAAAACTGTGGGAAAAACTCTTAACAATATCAGCCTGGGGAATAGTTTTGTGAAGAAAATCCCATTGGCAATTGCAACAACAACAAAAATAAATGGAACCTGATCAAGTTAAAAAGCTTCTGCACAGCTAAGAATACAAAAATTAAAGTATAGAGACAACTTTTAGAATGGGAGAATATATTCACATATCATGAATCTGACAAAGAACTAATAAGTGGAATCTACAAAGAACTCAAACAAAGCAGCAAGAAAAGAGCAGGCAACCCCATTAATCTTTGGGAAGAGACATGGACAGAATCTTCTCTGAAGAAGAAAGACAAATGTCCAACAAACACATGAAAAAAATGTTCATTGTTCCTAATATCAGAGAAATGCCAATCTGCCTCGAGAAATGACCTATCCCCAGTGTGAATAGCTCATATCACAAAGTCCTAAAGCTGCAGATGCTGGTGTGGGTGCAGAGAGGGAAGAAAACTTATACACTATTTGTCAGATTGAAAACTAATACAGCCTTTTTGGAAAGAAGTAACGAGAATCTTCAAAGGTCTATAAAAGACTTTCCATTTGATCCTACAATCCTGTTACTAGATATTTACTCAGAAGAAAAAATAAAAAACAACTGTTTATAGCAGCTCAGTTCACAAATGCAAAGATGTGGAAACAACTCAAGTGCCCACCAACCCACTAATGAATCAATAAACTGTGCTATATGTATACCAGAGAGTACTCTTCAGCCATAACAGAAGATGGAGGAATGATAGTTATCTTCAGAATATCTTTTGTATTTACCTGAAGGATTTGCAGAACATCTTCTTGAGTAAAGTATCACAAGAATGGAAGAGCACCATTCAATGTTTCAACACTAATATGAAACTAGTTGATGAACAACTACAGGCCTACACAAGTAAGAAACACAATTATATTCAAGAAGCAAGGAGGGAGGAGGAGTGGCGAGGGAGTTTGGTAAGCTCTCACCTAACAGATACATAGCACACCTCTTGGGTGAAGAGCTCAACTACAACTTGGACTTTACCTAACAAATGCAAATAATGTAACTTAACTGCATATACTTTTATATTCATCCAAAATTTAGAAAAATTAAGAAAAAATACACAAATGAATTATAGGATGATCATTCCTAAAGCAGTATCTAGAACAGGTTATGCATATGGAAAAATGACATTACAGAAGAGTAAAAGTTTATTTTTATAAATTTCATTATTTTCTAAGAAAAATCAATGAAAGCTAAGATCTGGGAAAGTCAATTTAATGTCCTTCAGTTCAAAATTTCCAATTCTACCTGAAAAACTTCTTTATAATATCAAAATAATATTACTTTCACATTCTTCTTTTGCTGCTTTTGATGAGTGGGCCATTACTATGGGAAATTTTTTCTTTATTGATATGGTGTGAATTAGTGATGGTTCCCTTTCACTGAATATGCACCTTTTGACAATTTTAGTCCTTTCCTGTTTGCTGGCTTTTCAATATTAATTGGTTAATTATAAATGAAAGAAACTTTTGTCATTGTGTCCAAAGTACTTACTAATCAACTTTTTTTATCTTTCAGAAATGTGAAATTTTTATTTTAGATAGTTAGGGAGGAAGGCAATAGTTCTCCCTTAAAATATATCGGACACAATGTCTACCAAGCATTACACTTGATCTTAGCCAAAAGGCTGAGAAGCGATATCTACCTAGCATTTTAGCATTTTATTAAAAGAAAAAAAAAACCCTCAAGAGTATGTTTCATATTTCTCCAGCAACATTTAAGCTATTGGAAGAGTTAATACTCTCATCAGCTCCCAATTTGGCATAATAGCTTCTCTGAACCCCTCAGACCAGAAAGGCTTCTTCATCAAGCTTATTATATATGACTTTGCCATCACTGACTTAAGGAACCAGGACCCTGCTAAGTTTCTTTGCTTGGTACACTCTGGATGTCTCTCTGAGCATCTTGGAATCAGGAATCATCAGGTTGTCTTAAACCTCAATATGTGTAAGACTCACCCTAGCTTGTTATGCCTTTTTGGCATATACACATTTTGTGAGAATTTACCTCCACCCGTCTAGTTATAGATTGTTCAGCAGCCTGTTTTTCATAAAAGTTGTTCCTCTGTTATAAAATTGCCAAAATCAAGAGTTTTCCCTCTAGACTTATTTGATTAAAACCCCAGTGTTGGGAGGGAAGGGGGCCCCACACTGAGCAGCCTGACATGCAAATTATATGAAAGTCAAGAAAACACACACTACTGTGTATTTTATAGGAAGAGCAGAGATGATAATATGAACTTCAGATCTTGGTAAGCTCCATCCCTCTGCTATTTAAATGCTTTCAGTATTTCCACATTCACAACACTTCTGTGAGGTAGTTATTGTTATCTCTATTTGGCAGTCAATGAAACTGAGGCTCATAGGGTTTAATCACTTGACCAAGCTCTTATAGCCATTAACTTTCAAAGGCTGGCTCTTAATTTAAATTTCTCTGACTCTTTTTATAACAGCTCACTGTCACTGCCTCATTGTCCTTAGTTCAATTATAAAAGCTTCATTCTATTCTTGAAAAATTTACCTGAGTTATTTAATCTTTCCTAGCCTCTGGTACATTTTCTGTAAATGGAAAATAATAATCCTTATCCATCTCAATGAACTTGAGTGAAGATGAAGTAGCATCATGTGGATAAACAGCTTTGTAAATACAATTCACCATCGTGGTTAATAAACATTAATAATATTAACTGCAATATTTTGAATAACAATTATAATTATCTCTCAAATGTTTGGGGAAATGAAAACAAGGGAGGTTATGAATAATTCCAAATCATAGTCAGTACAAATCTGGTCAAAACATGGTACAAAAGCTATTAAGCACAGATTTATTTCATTAACATTTTGTCTTATATTTAGAAACACATTTATAGGAAACGGTTTTACAAATATTACAAAGGAAATATAAAAATACAATAGTTAAGAAATACTGACGATAACACAAATTCCTTGAACAATGAACAAAATTACCCTTATTTAGTTGTATTAGACCATTGTTTTCTTACATTCTAGAATGGGAGCTGTGTTAAACAGTTTATGTCTTTCTCTCATTTTAATTTCTTTATCAAAATTTAAAATATTTGGTATGAATGCAATTTATAATCACAGTTCTGTATTATTGGTATTCTGTATTCTTGGGTATCTCTTATCCAAGTCTCAAACAGTCTGAAGTAAGTTAGCACTGGTCCTGAGAATTGCAACTCTGATTAAAACTACAGTGTAGCTAATCTAGAGTGCATTGTCCTCCCTTTAACTTGTAAATGTTTTGTAATTGTCCTATAGAAGACATGTTTGGATACAGAAACATAATCCAAAGTGGACGTGATTGCTTATGATCCCTTAATATTGTAATAAATCTTCTATCACAGGTGAAAGTACATTTTAAACCCCTTTAGGGGGAATTATTTGCCTCCAATTCATTCTCTCCCTCTTTTTCTATTTTTTCTTTCTTCTTAACCTTCTTACTATTTCTCTCAATAGAGCGATAGGGATAAAGAGACTAGATAGGTACAGATATATGTATATAAATATATATGGATGTATATATATCACCTTTCAATACTTCACTCAGCTTCCCTCTCCAGTGCCATTTTTTTCCTGTTTTATAATGTTTTGACATTGTGTGATATCACTAGAGAGGGAAGCTGAGTGAAGTACCAAAGAATAGGGTTACCAGTTTCTAGCTATGTGAGAATACCTAGTATATTTTGTTCTTTTGTCAGAGTGGTGTGAATGTGGCAAGGGTAAGGATTGGGAATCTAGACAGAAGATTTTGCTTCACATTTTTCATTCACTAATGCCCTGTCATGTCTCACTTCTTCATAACTCTGACTCTGAGTACCTGTTCCATTTACGCAGATTGACTTACGATGGATAAAAGATTTACTATGAGACATGAGGCAATACAAATTCTCAAGGAAAGCACAAGAAAAATTCTTGATGATGTCAGCCTGGGGAAATATTTTATGAAGAAGATGGCACCGACAATGGCAACATCAACAAAAATAAATAAATGGGACTTAATTAAGCTAAAAAGCTTCTGCACAGCTAAGGACACAACAATCAAAGCAAACAGACAACCTTCAGAATGAGAAAAGATATTTCCATGGTGTGAATCTGACAAAGCACTGATAACTAGAATGTGCTGAGAACTCAAACTAATGAGCAAGCAAAGAACAAACAACCCTCTGTCACCGAGCAAGAGCCATGAGCAGAACCTTCTCTGAGGAAGTCAGGCGAATGGCCAACAAACACGTGAAAACTGCTCATTGTCCCCAATCCTCAGAGAGATGAAATCAAAACTACCTGAGATACCCTAGCCCAGTGAGAATAGTCCACATCACAAAATCTCCAAGCTGCAAATGTTGGTGTGGACATGGAGAAAAGGGAACACTTTTACACTGTGAGATAGCAAACTAATACAGTCTTTTTTCTTTTGCAGTTTTTGGCCAGGGCTGGGTTTGAACCCGCCACCTCTGGCATATGAGGTCAGCACCCTACTCCTTTGGGCCAAAGGTGCCGCCACTAATACAGTCTTTATGGGAAGAAGTGTAGAGAATCTTCAAAGAGCTAAATGTAGACATTCCATTTGACTTCACAATTCAATTACCAAGAATCTACACAGAAGAAAATAAATCATTTTACCACAAAGACTTCTGCATTAGAATGTTTATTGCAGCTCAATTCACAATTACCCAAACATGGAACAACCCAAGTGCCCATCAACCCATGAATGGATCAATAAACTGTGGTATATGTATACAATGGAATGCTATTCATCTATAAAAGAAGATGATGACTTTACATCTTTTGTGTTTACCTAGATGGAGGTGAAACACATTCTTCTTTGTAAATACCATGAAAATGGAAATGCAACTATTCAGTGTACTCAATACTTATATGAATCTAATAGAAAAACAACTACATGCCCATATGGGAGAATAACACAAGTATATTCAAGTGGGGGGAGGTGGGAAAGAAGAGGATGGACGGGGTCTTGTAGGTTCTCACCTGATGGACACATCGTGAGGGTGTACAGCCCCCAGGATGAGAGGCTCAACTCCCTCAACAACAACTTGAACTTTACCTTAGAAACACAAATGATGTATCTTGTATCTCAAGAATGGAAGAAAAAGTATCCAATGTACTCAGCCCCATGAAACTAATTTATAGTTTTCATATGAAGGCTATAATCCAATTATAGCACAAGAATATGGGGAAAGGGGCACGGGTGGGGAGGGGGGAGAATGGGTGGAGAGAGAGTAATTGGTGGGATCACATCTACGGTGCATCTTAGAAGGGTACAGATGAAACTTACTAAATGCAGAATACAAATGTCTTCATGTAATAACTAGGAAAGTGCCATGAAGGCTATGTTGAACAGTTTGATGAAAATGTTTCAG
>CAUYON010053407.1:0-15018 GCA_963573935.1 Arctocebus calabarensis | reverse complement strand
GACTTTGGAATGTCACGAACAGTATGACCTTTTTGACCAAATCCAGCAACCAGAACTTCATCATTTTCCTCAATAAAGTTCAAGCTGCCATCGCTGGGTACAAACGCTATGATTTTCTTTTCTTTCTTTTTTTTTTTTTTTTGTAGAGACAGAGTCTCACTTTATCGCCCTGGGTAGAGTGCCGTGGCGTCACACTGCTCACAGCAGCCTCCAGCTCTTGGGCTTAAGCGATTCTCTTGCCTCAGCCTCCCGAGTAGCTGGGACTATAGGCGCCCGCCACAGCGCCCGGCTATTTTTTTTTGTTTTGCAGTTTGGCAGAGGCCGGGCTTGAACCTGCCACCTTCGGTATATGGGGCCGGCGCCCTACTCGCTGAGCCACAGGAGCCGCCCTTCTTTCTTTTTTTTTGAGACAGAGCCTCAAGCTGTCACCCTGGGTAGAGTGCTGTGGCATCACAGCTCATAGCAACCTCCAATTCCTGGGCTCAAGCGAGTCTCCTGCCTCCGCCTCCCAAGTAGCTGGGACTACAGGCACCCGCCACAACGCCCGGCCAGTTTTTGGTTGCAGCCGTCATTGTTGTTTGGCGGGCCTGGGCTGGATTCGAACCCGCCAACTCAGGTGTACGTGGCCCGTTGAGCCACAGGCGCTGAGCCGAACGCTATGATTTTCTTGACATTCTTGGTGAGCTGGACCCTGACACACTTCCTGATGGCAGAATTTGGCTGTTTGGCCTCAACTCCTATTTTTTCCAACATAATCCCCTTTGCATGGGAAGCACCCTCAAAAGGGTCGGCCTTCAGGGCTGTGCCCAGAGGGACTTTCTTGTACTGTTTGTCATGCCACTTCTGGTCTCGTCTGGGACCATGGAGCTTCCTAGCAGTTCGGAGCCCACGACACTTGCCCATCCTGCTGGCACTGCCAGCCTATGCAAAAGAGCGGCTATTTCAGTTTTTAGAGATGGAGCCTTGCTCTTCGCTCAGGCTGGCCTCAAACCCGTGAGCTCAGGCAATGCACCTGCCTCAGCCTCCCTGAGTACTAGGATCACAGGCATTAGCCGTCCCCCCGCCCCCACCCCCCCGCAGGTTTATTTTTACATGGCACAAAAGGAACTCATAGACGTGGATAGAAGTTAGAATTCAAAATAAGGGTGAGGGTTTTTTTGTTTTATCTTATTTTAAGTTTTAGCTATTATATCAACAGCATTGTAATAGCAGCAAACATTTTCTCTTTTTTTTTTCCCTCTTTTTTTTATTGTTGGGGATTCTTTGAGGGTACAAGAAACTAACATTTTCTTAAAAAAGAAAAACAATATTAGCCAAAACTTGATTGCCTTTATTGCATCAGCTGTTAAATTATTTTGTTCTTCTTCTAGTACTTATTAATCTGTGCATTTCCTTTTATTTATTTATTTTTTATTTTTATTTTTATGGTTTTTTTTGAGACAGAGTCTCAAGCTGTCGCTCTGGGTAGAGTGCTGTGGCATCACAGCTCACAGCCACCTCCAACTCCTGAGCTCAAGCGATTTTCCTGCCTCTGCCTCCCAAGTAGATGGGACCTTAGGCTCCCGCCACAATGCCCGGCTATTTTTTGGTTGCAGCCCTCATTGTTGTTTGGCGGGCCCGGGCTGGAGTTGAATGTGCTAGCTTAGGTGCATGTGGCTGGTGCCTTAGCCACTTCAGCCACAAGTGCTGAACCTTGTTTATTTTTTATTTTTTAATTTTGAGACAGAGGTTCCCCCCCACCCCAAAGAGTCCTATGACATCACAGTTCACAGCAACCTTAAACTCTTGGGCTTGAACAATCCCCTTGCATCAGCTTCCCAAGTGTCTGGAACTACAGGCACCTGTCACAATGCTCGGCTCGTTTTTTTCTATTTTTGTAGAGGGTTTTACTCTTGCTCAGGCTGGTCACAAACTCCGGAACTCAAGCAATCCACCCCCCTCAGCCTCCCAGAGTGCTCAGATTACAGGCATGAGCCACTGTGCCCCTGGCCCTTAGAGTTTTTTTTTTTTTTTGAGACAGAGCCTCAAGCTGTCACCCTGGATAGAGTGCTGTAGCATCACATCTCACAGCAACCTCTAATTCCTGGGCTCGAGCGAGTCTCTTGCCTCTGCCTCCCAAGTAGCTGGGATTGCAGGCGCCCGCCACAATGCCCGGCCATTTTTTCGTTGCAGCCGTCATTGTTGTTTGGCGGGCCCGGGCTGGATTCGAACCTGCCAGCTCAGGTGTTATGTGGCTGGCGCCTTAGCCCGTTGAGCCACAAGGGCTGAGCCGGCCCTTAGAGTTTTAAATTATACTTCTCTGAACAGCCCCAACCCATCATGACAAAATGACCACCACAGTGCGTGGCACTGTTCCACATGCTTCAGTGATACAGTTTTTTCATCTGGTTTTAACGACTTCTTAAATTTGGTACTATTATTATCCCGGTTTTACAGGTGAGAAAATAGAGACCTAGAGAAGGTGAGTCACCTTGCCCAGCTGCCAGTATTGGGCAAGAGAATTGCAACTCTTCAATAGTCTTGCTGTAGGTTTTATAAAGCATGATTCAAAAATAGACATCATTAACAATTTCTATTTACTCTATAATTTCTAAAATTATTATGTGCAATGATTATGTAAGAATAAACATCTTCATTATAATTAAGACTGACTAATACTGAAAGGAAGAAAGAGGATGACGTTTGTCACTAGCTATGTAAGCAAAAGGTGGGTAATTACTTCTTATGACTTTTAGATGGGGCAAGGTTGTACAGCTAATATTTTGTCCAACTTTGTAATTTTATGAATCTGTGAGTAGGTGTTACCTTTCTGGTCAGTTTCAGAACTTCAAAAGAGTCTTCCGGAAACAAAATACAAAACCAAAAACGCTTTTTCTTGTGTTAAGTGCATTTGCAAACAGATGGTTGAAATTCTGAGGATAATATATTAAAGATAAGCTGTAATTCTTGGTGTAGGGAATTTTGACCCATATTAACATTAAGAAGTAAATTATAGAGATGATTCTTTTCCAAAAAGGAGGCTTTAAAATGGACAGAGTGGGAAAAACCTTAGCGCAGGTGTCCTCAAACTTTTTTTTTTTTTTTTTTTTTTTGCAGTTTTTGGCCAGGGCTGGGTTTGAACCCACCACCTCCGGCATATGGGGCCGACGCTCCGCTCACTGAACCACAGGCACTGCCCTCGTCCTCAAACTTTTTAAAAAGGGGGCCAGGCTTGGCGCCTGTGGCTCAACGGGCTAAGGCGCCAGCCACGTACACCTGAGCTGGCGGGTTCGAATCCAGTCCCTGAACCCGCCAAACAACAATGACGGCTGCAACCAAAAAATAGCTGGGTGTTGTGGTCGGCGTCTGTAGTCCCAGCTACTTGGGAGGCAGAGGCAAGAGACTCGCTTGAGCCCAGGAATTGGAGGTTGCTATGAGCTGTGATGCCATGGCACTCTATCCAGGGTGACAGCTTGAGGCTCTGTCTCAAAAAAAAAAAAAAAGAAACCCTGAGTCATCACAAATGGATATAAAAACTGTTGTTTCAAAAATGAGAAGCACCAGAATTTTACACTTTCAATAATAAAGGTATTTTTCCACTAGGAACTTCAGAAACAAAGAAACTTTTTTTTTTTTGATTCAGAGTGTTACTTTGTTGCTCCCGGGTAGAGTCATAGCTCACTACAGAGTCATAGCAACTTCAAAGTCTTAGGCTCAAGCAATCCTCTTGCTTCACCCTCCCAAGTAGCTGGGACTACAGGTGCCCGCCACAAAGCAAAGATGGGTTTGAACTCGCCGACTCTGGCATATGGGGCTGGCGCCCTACTCCTTTGAGCCACAGGTGCTGCCCCACAAAGAAGTTTTGTTTTTTTTTTTTTTTGAGACAGAGCCTCAAGCTGTCACCCTGGATAGAGCGCCGTGGCATCACAGCTCACAGCAACCTCCAATTCCTGGGCTCAAGCGAGTCTCCTGGCTCTGCTTCCCAAGTAGCTGGGACTACAGGCACCCACCACAATGCCTGACCATTTTTTGGTTGCAGCCGTCATTGTTGTTTGGCGGGCCCGGAGGCTGGATTCGAACCCGCCAGCTCAGGTGTACGTGGCTGGCGCCTTAGCCCGTTGAGCCACAGGCGCTGAGCCACAAAGAAGTTTTTTAATAGCTAAAACTGTGTAGCTATAAACCTAAGTACACCAAACAAATCTAGCTAGCATGGATTACCCCTGGGTTTTGGTCAGTTTATTATGATGTTCTCTATCATGACCAGGATGGTACTTTCCAATCTATTGATCTTCTATTATCCACTTTATAATAAGCACAAAACTATTCACGACTGTGAGCTCACAGCTTCACTGGCTCGAATCCTGATCACCTAGCACCCATCTCTGGCACGCATGGGCAATTCTCCTGGTTAACCAACCATATTGTGGCCAATACAGTGATGACAATCTGCACGGTGGGAAGTGTCTGCTCTGTTCCTGACTCCTAATCAGTGCTTCATAGACTTAGCACTTCAACCACCTGTTGACAGAAGAGTGGACATGTAGATGGAGGGCTGGAGACCAGACCAAGTCACCCATAAACAAGTGATTTTCCTGAAGTCACATGGTTTTTAATTTATTTTTTTTTAATTTCAGATCACTTGAGATGCTACTTCATAGTGTAGCCATGCTTTTATTATTTATTTATTTATTTTGCAGTTTTGGGCTGGGGCCAGGTTTGAACCTACCACCTCCTGTATATGGAGCCGGCACCCTACTCCTTTGAGCCACAGGTGCCACCCAGTCATGCTTTTATTATTATTATTTTGAGACAGGGTCTTTCTCTGCTGCCCAGGCTAGAATGAAGTGATTTAGTCACCCTAGATCACTTCAGCCTCAAACTCCTGGGCTCAAGTCATCCTCCTGTTTCATCCTCCTGAGTAGCTAGGACTATAGGTGCCCATCACAATGCCTGGCTAAGAGATGGGTCTCTTGCTTAGGCTGGTCTCTGACTCTTAGCTTCAAGTGATCCTCCTGCCTTGGCCTCCCAAGGTGTCAGGAATACAGGCATGAGCCACTGTGCGCAGCCCTCATGGTTGTTTTAAAATAAAAATGACAGGATTTCTCCCCTCAAAATTGAGAAAAATTGATTCCTAGAAGATGTGTCCAATCAATCTAGGGATTCCTGTATGCCTGGCACACACTGCCTCACCATACCTGAGCCCTGTCTGAGAAGCTAAAGGTCCAATCCCAGCTTCAGCTTCAAGAGTAGGAGGGAAGTCCACTTTATCTGTTCCTGCCAGGTGAACCTGGCCTCCTGGCTGTAGCCAATGGAACCAGAGTTGAACCAACCCAATTCTCTTTCTTGGGAATTTGGAATGGACACTGAGACCTGTTGGGCTACTGGCTCGAACTGACACCATGGGTACCCAAGAGTAGGTCGTGTGTATGGAAGAGCACAGACATCAGGTCTATTGGAAGACATGTGCAGTAGGAAGTGTGGACAGGGGACACGGTGTCCCCAGTGAGAAGGAGGACAGGCATTGGCTTCTGATGCTTCCAGTGCCTTGTGAGGTCTAAGGCCATTTCCTGACCTTGGGTTCCCTGCCCCCTGGAGTCCTCTTAATAAATATCCATCTTTTGTTTTAAAGAAAAGAAAAAGGCTGAGAAGCAGGCTATGAGCATGGAAGGCAGAGGAATAAAAACTGAAGGGGTGGTGGCAGCCCTGGGAGGGCAGTGGGTGACAGAATGAGAACAAGAACATTGTGTGATCCACCTGTGAATATCCATCACCCAGCACAGGCCTCAGGCCCGTGGGTGAGCTTGACTGCCGTGTCCCAAACCGAATGCTGGCAGCT
The DNA here is from genome assembly GCA_963573935.1 of Arctocebus calabarensis. Taxonomy (NCBI): domain Eukaryota; kingdom Metazoa; phylum Chordata; class Mammalia; order Primates; family Lorisidae; genus Arctocebus; species Arctocebus calabarensis. The sequence continues at coordinate 9,203 of CAUYON010053407.1, read as the reverse complement.
CTCTGGGCATCTCAGCCCTTCCCCTCCCCCTCAAACCCTATCAGGATGCTCCAGCCACTCACCTGCCACACAGATGTCAAAGTAGTCACCAAACTCATTTCGGATGTGTTTCACCAGGTCCACCGCATAGTTGAAGCCTCCTTCCTTCTTTTCCCACTGGTCACCTGTGGGGTCTATGGGGTTGGTGGAAGCCAGTCACAGAAAGCCTTTTTGTTTTTAAGAGACAGAGTCTCACCTTATTGCCCTGGGTAGAGTGCCGTGACATCACAGCTCACAGCAACCTCCAACTCCCGGGCCTAGGTGATTCTCTTACCTCAGCCTCCCGAGTAGCTGGGACTACAGGCACCCACCACAACGCTCGGCTATTTTTTGTTGCAGTTTGGCCGGGGTTGAGTTTGAACCCGCCACCCTCAGTATATAGGGCCGGCACCCTACCCACTGAGCCACAGGCACTGCCCAATAGGAAGCCTTTTTAAGAACTATGAGTCCCTGGATGGCAGGAACTTCATATTATTTAAGTTTGGCTCTTCTTTTCCTAGCCCAGCAATCGTGAATAGCAGGGGGGAAGAAGGCAGCCCTCCACCAAGTTTTTACTGAGTGCAGACTCTGTGTGGCCCTGTGTGGGAGTGGAACAGGACATGGCTGCTGCTCCTCACTGAGCCTGGAGGGTTTGGGACCTCTTCCCCAAACACAAGGAGGCATGCTCAGCATCCTGGCTCATCCCTATTCCTTGCTCTCCCATGGCTAGGGAGCTCCTGCCTCCCAGGAGAATTTTCTATTCAGCTCAAATGAGAACTGGTCTTCTGCTGGGGAGTATGAGGCCACAACATCCCATCCATCATGCTCCCTCTTCCCACTCTTAAGTGGCCCAATGACAGCAGGAACCAGCTATTCTCACTCCTGGACAAAAGCCAGAGCTGCACTCTGATTGGCCAAGTGCTGGGTGCAGCCAGTGATCGATGCCGCTGTGCAGCCGGGGTAGAAGGTTATCAGCACTGACTGCACTCCCAACTGAACTCCTGCAGCAGGGTCAAGAGGTGGCAGAGGCAGCTACCTCTGGGGAGTACCCATCGCAGGCTCACTGACGCTACTGGCAGAGATAGGACCATGCTCAGCATGGGACCCCAGGAAAAGTAAAGGACCATTCCAGGGATAGGAGAGGCCTTGGGGAAAGTCAGAACCCAGAGCCTAGGGGAGTGCTGGCTCCATACCTCCCCTCAGGGCCAGGATATTCTTCAGGCCCAGTTGCTTGGCTTTGTGCAGATGGCCCGTGATCTCCTCCTGGCTCTGACAGCAGCAGGTCATGTGCAGGATGGTTTCCAGGCCACAGTAGTTCACGGCGGTGCTGGCAATCATCATGGAAGAGGTCTCCTTGTCTGAGCCAGGGTCCCCTGCTGGGTGCCAGGTCACATCTATGAAGAGGGGGCTCCCTGCCGCCATCCGGTCAAATCTGCAGGGGATTTCTTTCTGAAGACAGGTTCCAGGGGAAACACCACCTCCTACCACCTTCCCAAGGGGCCCAGGAGTTAGGGAACCATGACATGGAAGTCAAAGTCAGACCAACCTGCCTTCATATCCTGGCTTTGCTTCCCATAGCTATGGGATCCTGGGTAAATTATTGAATCTCTCTGAACTCGGTGTCATTTATAAAATGTGGCAGATTGCAGTACCTACTTCACAATAACACCATGAGCACATGATGATAGCTGGCTCCTTAGCACTTAGAACAGTGCCTGGCATACACAGAAGACGCAGCAAGAATGAGGTGCTGTTAGGACTGCCATTGTTATAGAGATAATAAACAACAGCAACTCCACCACTTGGGATGAGAGCAGCCCTTCAGACTTTTCACAGTACTTGCAGTTATTATATCAGGAGAGTTAAGATGTGGTCATGGTTGAGGGTTAGGGAAATTCCTCAGAGTGATTTCCTCTCTGACAGTCTCATTCCAGGAACAGGAAAGGGAGGGTCAGCAGATACAAATGCCTCTCCTGTGGCCTCCCAGCCTTGGCAGCAGCCCAAGGCCAAGTTCCTGAACAAGACTCAAAAGCTTGGACCGGCAGGAGTACTTTCGTTACAAGTCATACAAGTTATAATGGTTTATGTAAACACAGACCTTGTGTCTTTAAACTTCAAAACCATGCATGGTCCGTGCTCATGCCTGTAATCCTAGCACTCTGGAGGCAGGTGGATTGCCTGAGCTCAGGAGTTCAAGACTAGCCTGAGCAAAAGTGAGACCCTAGCTCTAAAAATAGTTGGATGTTTTGGTGGGTTCCTGTACTTCCAGCTACTTGAGAGGCTGAGGCAAGAGGATCACCTGAGCCCAAGAGTTTGAGGTTGCTGTGAGCTATGATGCCATGGCACTCTAACAAGGGTGACACAGTGAGACTCTGTCTCAAAAAAAAAGAAAAAAATAATAACTGCAATGCCAATGTAATTCAGTTGGCATTTCTAGATCTTAAGGGGAATAATCCAAATTCCTAACTTGCTGAAAACATTCTCTAACGTTCTCACTGCTTTGTGGCTTCCTAAACTGTACTTGTGATCTCTGGCCCCAAGTTCTGCCAAACAACATAGTTTAAGAGAACCAACATTTTTAACCCATTGGGGAGTGGGTCTAAAAATAGCCAGCATGGGGTTGCAGAGGCACTCTTTGACAGCTGCGAAGAAGTTGCAGATCAAATGACCTACTCAGCCTTCTCTTTCCCGCCCCCTCTGATTGCCTTTTTCTGCCGGGTTAAAGGGCAGGCCAGCTGCAGGGCTGACAGTTCACTCCCCTCTGCCGCCCCCTACTCCTTCTCCGCCTTAACTAGCATCAGTTTACCTTGAGATGAGATTGACAGCTCCCTGCGCAGTTCGAGGAGGGAAGAATTCCAGGGAGAACCACTTGTCACCAGATTCCATCCTCCGCCTCATCTTCTCCTGGAGTTTCTCATGCCGCTCCGGGTCCAGGCCTGGTGTGGAACATCTTGAACTATCTTTGGAATTCTCACTGCCACTGCTGCTGCCCTCTGAGCGGAGGTTGAAGCCGCCACTTCCTCTGGCCTCATTCACCATGGCTGGGTTCCTGCTGCACGGGGTGGGGCGGGGGACATCAGGGGGCAGGCAGCCAAGCCCCAGGCACATTGAGGCACCTGAGTGGCAGGTTCAAGTGAGAGATGCTGCATTTCCAAGAAGGAAGAAGGCCAGTAAGGGGAAGGTGACAATGCCCCCGCCCAGTGGCTCCACGCTCACAGCTATCTGCGCTGCCTCACTCAAAGCCTTGCCCTCCACTGCTGCGGACTCCTTGCATGCAAGGTAGCCCCCACCCAGCACTAAAACGTGCTCCTTCTGCCCATGGATCCTCGGTGACAGCTACCTGATGGAAGGTGACACAGATAATCTCACGCTGCTGGCCTCCGAGGCCCTCATTCCTAGGGAGGGGCAGGGGTGCATAGCTGGGAGGACCTTGGCTTTTCGATGGTCCATCTCTGTCAGCTCAGACCCAGAGTTACTGGGGAAGGAACAGAGAAACCTTCCCCAGTGGGTGTATACAACTGGGCGGAGCTGTGACAAAGGAAGAGGCTTGAGCAGAGCAAAGGGGCGGGGCAAGGCTTCCAGGCAGAGGAGGGAGGGCTGGGACTCTAATCAGAAGCACAGATGGAAGGAGGGGGACAGGCCAGCTGAGACCTCAGGGTTTGGTAGAGATGAGGCCAACAGATGTTCAGTGTCCCTGGGTCACTCTCTACAGGAATAGCTCACTTTGGCTGGCCCTGCCTGGAACATGGAACATCTCCTCTTTACTTGAAATAGTTTTTTGTTTTGTTAAAACACACACACACACATACATACATACATATATATATATTTTTTTTTTTTTTTTTTGAGACAGAGTTCACTTTGTTGTCCTGGGTAGAGTGCCGTGGCATTATTATAGCTCATAGCAACCTCAAACTCTTGGGCTCAAGCAAATCTCTTGCCTCAGTTTTTCTTTCTTTCTTTCTTTTTTTTGAGACAGAATCTTACTATGTCACCCTCAGTAGAGTGCTGTGGTCATAGCAACCTCCAACTCCCAGGCTTAAGCGATTCTCTTGCCTCAGCCTTCCAGTACCTGGGACTATAGGTACCCGCCACAGCGCCTGGCTATTTTTTGTTGCAGTTGTCAATGTTGTTTTAGCTGGATTTGAACCTGCCAGCTAACGTTGTAACCACTGTGCTACAGGCGCTGAGTCAGTTTTTTTCTATTTTTAGTAGAGAAGGGGTCTTCTTGTTGCTCAGGCTGGTCTCAAACTCCTGAGCTCAGGCAATACACCCACCTTGATGGTATCCACCCACTGGGCCCGCCTACCTTAGCAACCTGGCACCTGCTCGGTGCCCCGCCCTCGTGCGCCCCCACTGCGGTCCCACAGTTGCTACTGGCCAGCATGCGATCTGAGTCACCAGGATTACGGGCATGAGCCACTGCGCCCAGCCTTGGAACAATTTTTGTACAGGAAAAAAAGGGGTGAGAGTAACTACATAGTCAAATTTTTCCTGAGTTCATGCTACTCCAAAAAGACCATGTTGTGGATTAGAACTTGTAACTAGCTGTGTTCCAAAAGTAGCCAACCCAAGTTCAGCAAGGGCACAAATTTATGTCCAACTCAAAACAAAGACTGACCCATCTGCGCCAGCCTTGTAGGATGCTCTCCTTACACACACCACTGAAGTCAACAGTGACGGTGATCTAGCTACACCAGAGTATAAATTGGGAGAATCACTTGAATTTCCAGGAGATCAAGGTCAGCCTGGGGCAACACAGACAGATCTTATCTCTCACAAAAAAAAAAAGTAATCATGGTCTCTGCAGAGGTACCATGGCAACCACAGGCAGGCCAACAGAGGGCACAGTGCCATTTGGCAGTTTGGTGGAGAAAATAAGACAAATACTTAAAAAAAAGAAAGAAAATACTACTCTTGCGCAAACGCACAATAGTGAAAATGGGTGTGTGTGACATGGCACAGCACAGGAACGACCAGGTCAGCGTCATTCCTTTCAGGGAATGTTCACCACTAAACCGATGGGCTTAACCTTCCGTGAGTCCTCGTCCTGTCTTTTGAGAATCAGATGAAATCACCGCTCCTCTCCTCTGAAGCACACACAAGTACACAGAGTACACATGGGTGCATCGCAGATCAAAGAATAGATTCCAGACTAAGAACCCTCGTGCCAACGCTTTCTCCCACCAGGATGCTCCTTCAATTCTGACCTAAAATTCCAGATTCCAGGGAGGAGCGTGGCGGGGTGCAAAAAAGGGGATAATGGCAAGAGCGGGCAGCTGGCTTTTCTTCTGCAGTGGACCAAGGGCCTTGTTAACTGCCGGCTGGAACAAAACCTAGAGCGGGGGAGGAAGCTGAACCACCTACAAATTCTCTTCAAAGACAAGGCAAGGCAGTACATGCCAGGCCAGTGCACCCATTATTTATCCATTTTAAGCGAGGCTCCCACAGCACTCTGGGTTGTAACTGTGGGTTAACATGTTTGTCTCCCCTCTTAGTCCCCAGTTCCCTGAAACCAGGACCCACATCCTGCCTGAGGTCTGCCCAGTACTTGGCACACTGTAATGACAACCAATCAAGGGGCCAGGTGCTGTCATTCCATTCGCAAAATAACCCTCTGCCATTTACTGTGCACTTAACTCGGACAGCACCAAACATCATGATACTAAGCCCACCTTCCCCGAAGGGTCGTAGCCGAGACTCCAGCGCAGTGGGACTCTGTGGGCACCGAGACCGCAGTGCCAGCGGCCCACCACTCTTCTCCAGGTGCAGGCCTGGGAGGCAGGTTTAAACGGCTGGAACCTTGGCACCCAGGTGGCTGGAGGACCGGGAAGAGAGTCACCAGGTCAGTGGGTCGCGGGAGGGGCTCGGGATCACCACCCTGGCTCAGGGCCCTCTCATCACCGGGTTCCTCAGTGCAAGCAGGGAGCCGAAAACGGGGGTCGCTGAAGGTGTCAGCCATCGACACCTTCTCTACTCTAATCCTGCCAGGGGTGCGCAGAGGAGGTGGGAGTCCTTCCACCAAGCAGAGGGGCGGGTCGGCCTCCAGCGTTTCCCGCCCACAAGCAAGTGCCCGCCCCGATGGGTGTTCGGAGTCTCCAACCCCGACGACCCCAGGCTTCGCAGTCACTCACCCTCCGTTACCTGGTGACTCAGATCGCATGCTCGCCAGTAGCAACTGTGGGACCGCAGTGGGGGCACGCGAGGGCGGGGCACCGAGCAGGTGCCGGGTTGCTAAGGTAGGCGGGCCCAGTGGGTGGATACCATCAAGAGGGCGCGCGGAAGCTCCGCCTCCAACATGGCGGCGCCCAGCGGTGTCGTTGGAAGCGGTTCCTTTACCGTCATGTGATGTAAGCCGTCGCCCCACCCGCCTGCAGCCACTCCTCGTCTCGGTCTCCCAGCTCCAGAGGGCCATGTGACCATCCCGGGGTCAGTCACGTGGGGCGCGGATCCTGGGTGGGAGGGGGTTGGCCGAGGGGTCTGGAGCGGCAGTAAAGGAGGAAGATGGCGGGATGCAGGGATTCCCAGTGCTGCTGCTGTAAGTTTTGCTGCTGCTGCTGCGGTGAGCATGAGACCCGAACCCCGGAGGAGCTGGTGAGGAACGCTCAGGGCTGGGATGGGGAGGGGGCGGTTGCTAAGGGCTTCGAGAGGCGTTGCCGGGGGTGGGGCCGGGCCGAGCTAGGCCTGCAGGTGGCAGCGGGTGCGGCCTGGAGACCGCAACGTAGGCTCCAGAAGCCTCCGCCCTTCTTCACCTGCGCAAGACGGCGGCCTTTTCTCATAACCTGCCCTCCTCACCCCCGGAATCTGGGGCAGAATCCAGGATAGCTTCAATTAATCTCATCTGTGTCTTCTTTTTATTTACATCTGAAAAGCGTTTTGAATGGAACAAGCGTTTTGCAGAATGAGCACCTTCACAGGATTTTGTGCTTATCACGCAGCTGACTTAGTTTCTCCAGCCCTTGCTTATTCTATTCCTCACCCTTTCTGGGTCACTGACAATCCAGCTTTCCACTGCAAAGCACTCTGGGAAAATTTGAGTTGTGTCCCCAGAGTTGACAGGTCCATTCTGATTTCAAATTCACCACACTGTCAGATGGAATGTGAATTTTTTTCCCCCTCTTGAGCTGACGTTGCACATCTTTGGAAGTGTCCTGAAGACTTGTGGTTATTTGGAGAATGTATCAATAGAAAGAAGAGCTCAGCTGGATAACTGATCCTCACTCACATGAGGACTGAGCCCCACCCCAAAAGATTTTTTGCCATCTCGTTCCTTGCTATTTGATAATAGCTCCAGATTTAGAAGTAAGCAACTGATTTTAGTAAATACTTCTGCCTCCTTCCACTCTTAGCCACTAAAAAGGGCTCCCTCTGTGGATCTGTTTTTCTAGACCATCCTTGGAGAAACACAGGAGGAGGAGGATGAGATCCTTCCAAGGAAAGACTATGAGGTGAGATGCTTAGGTGCTACCTAGGGTAACTAACATAGTGAGTGGCCTGGTCACTTCAGGTGGAAGCACTGTGATTCCAACCAGTGATGCTCTTTGTCCCAGGGAGTGAGAGGGTAAGAGATAACTTCCTTCTGGGAAAGGGGCTATTTAACAAGCCCTTTTCTCATTTTAAACCCAAAACAAAGTCTGTCTCATGCAGGGCTGTCCAACCTGCAGCCCATGGGCTGCATGCACATTATTTGAGGCTTGTTTTGCTTATCTGTGCTGTGTTTTGCTTATCAGTGCAAAAATTATGCACTGACTTTTTTTTTGCTCATCAGCTTTTGGTAGTATTTGTATAGTTAGTTTGTGGCCCAAGACAACTCTTCTTCTTCCAATGTGCAACAGGGGAAAAAAAAAAAGATTGGCTACCCCTGGCTGTCTCTATGCATTTATAGATCTGTGGCATCTTAACCTGGACAGCATATGTGTTTGCCATTAAGCTGTTTGCTTTTACAACGTACCCACCGAGAGTAAAACCCACTGACAGTGTATGCTGGTAACAGGTGTGCAGTCCTAACTTGTCGTGGAGGCCTTGCTTCCTTCCTAATAGAGCTCAGTTTTCAGATGATTGTCTTCCTGCTCAGTTTCTCTCTGAAGTGTTCTTGATCGTCGTTCCCAGTTTCAAGTACGGAACTCTTTAGAGTATGTGTGTTTTTAGTAAAGCCACCACTGCTGGAGTGAAATTTAACGTGTAGCTTTTTATCATATAATCGGTTCATGTCTGTTCTATGACTTTTGAAATTACAAAAATAAGCCATGGTTGTGACAGAAAGTTTTAAAACTACATACAAAAGGAAGGTAGAGAAATATCTATAATGCCACTCATGAAAAGATAGCTACATAACACCTTACTAAATGTCCTTACACATCTTTGTGCATGTTTTTATACATGTTTTTTTTAAGTAACAAAATTGAGATTCTGCTAATTATACTGTTTTAACCAGTCCTGTTCCCCCTCTGCTTTGTAACTTTTTTTTTTCTTGAGGCAGGGTCTCACTCTGTTGCATGGTCTAGAATGCAGTGGCATCATCAGAGCTCACTCCCAACCTCAATTCTTGGACAAAAATGATCCTCCTGCCTTAGCCTCCTGAGTGGCTAGGACTATAGGTGTGCCTTGCCATGCCTACCTAATTAAACAAATTTTTTTTAGAGTTGGGTCTTACTCAGTTTTGCTCTTGGACTCAAGTGATCTTCCTGCCTTGGTCTCCCAAAGTGCTGGAATTTCAGGTGTGAGGCACTGTACCCAGTAGAATTATTTTTGTTTGTTAATTATTTTTCTAGTAACATCTTTATAAATAGGGAAAGAGTATTTTATTGTGCCATGATTTATTTACTCCATCTTTGATTTCTAACTATTCTGTAAAATGAATTACATGGTATGGAGCATTCATCCTTTCTTTTCTATCTTTAATTACTCCCTCAGGATTAAATCCAAGAAGTAGAATTAATCATCTGTATGTTAAATGTCACCTAGCCTTAGAAAACCCAGTATGCCTCACAATAGCATACCCAGACTAATTTTCTTTTTGATATTTCATCTCACTTTTGCTTTGGAATTTAGTGTTAGGATTTGTACTGTAGCACACACACAGGTTTTTTTCTTTTTCTTTTTATTTATTTATTTTTTTTTCTAGAGACAGAGTCTCACTTTGTCGCCCTTGGTAGAGTGCCATGGCTTCATGGCTCTCAGCAACC
>CAUYON010053396.1:0-10489 GCA_963573935.1 Arctocebus calabarensis | reverse complement strand
GGTACAGGCAAAACTTATTAAATGCAGAATACAAATGTCTTCATACAATAACTAAGAAAATGCCATGAAGACTATGTTAAACAGTTTGATGAAAACATTTCAGATTGTATATGAAACCAGCACATTGTACCCCTTGATTGCACTAATGTATGCAGCTATGATTTAATAATAATAAAAAAAAAGTTATGCCAAAAGGGAAAAAAAACAACACTCCTCCCCACAAAGGAGATGGGACTCAAGCTCTAAGGGTCAGTTAGGGTTGTTTCAATGAATGCAGTGTGTCCAAGGGAGAAATCATTCTTCAAGTGAACTTTGGGTACTTTGTTAAGAGGAAAAACAAGTTTGGTCCTTTAAATATTATCTTAGCTGTATTTAGACTTCATCTGATGGATACAGTAAATCCCTTTTAAACTTGGTTTTCATACTCTACAGTTCATTTCTGTGATATTCCCACATATAAACATGTTATCCTTGCATGGAATAAGGGGAGATATTGTCTCATGTGATGTCTTTCAATACTATGAGTTGTGATATTTTCCTGCATTGTAGAATCGTTTAGTGGGTCTTCATCCACGTGTTTCAGAAAATAAAATTTGGGAGATACAGAACTGAGTATATTATATGTAATAAAATATCATCTTATTTCAAGGAACTTTGGAGTTAGGTGTATACATGTATATACTAGGCTGAATTGTAAAATGTGTTTCTTCTGTGGAGTCAATCACAAATTATTTGAAAATCATTGATCTCAATGCAAATCTAGAAATAATCGATAGTTACTAGCAAATAGCAATTATCATTATTTAAATTTCTATTGTTATAGCTATTTGTTTTCAGATATTGAAAGGCTGGCTTTTTTCCTTTCCATCTCATAATACGTACATTTTTTAAAGGACTTGTGCTTTGACATTGTGCCTTTCAAAATAATGTACATGATGATGTGTTTGTCCTCGAAACATGGAATAAACATGTTTATAGTAAAGCTAAATGGTTATAGTTTGAAAGAATGCAAAAGTCATGTAAATTTTTAAGATAGGATGGGAGACCTCAAAATATTTCCCCCTTGTAGTCACTTTGGGTGCTGGCCCTGGAATCCCAAAGGCAACCATTCACTCTCACAGCCCTGGGAGCATTTCCATGGAGAAGGCTCGGCTTAAGCCAGACCATAGTTAGCAAGTAACATCTTTGCTGAAATTCACTGACACCTACTAAGAGTGGAAAGAGGTTTGTGAGTAGAAAATGGGAAGGTAATAACTTCTGGCTATACTGGGCAATTTTGTTTTCTAGGCACACAGTTCAATCAGATCACCTCAAGCACAATGGGATTTATAGAGATAAACACAGGAATAGGAATGAGAAGAAAAGAGAGAAGAAAAACAAAAATATTATGGGTATTCAAAAATAGTCCCATAGCTTGAAATATAGCCTCATTCCATCTGAGATTGTCATTTTGGATCCAAAGAAGCAAGTGGCCAGGGTATTTGTTGTGGTCTCTTCCACAGAGGTGATAGCACTTTGCATTTCTGCTTCTGCAGCTGCCAATCACTAGTTGGTCTTCTGGTTATATTTTCTGATTTTTTTTCGCAGTTCTGTATTCTGTATACAATGTCTGTCTTACTTTCTATTGGTTCATATCTCTACTACCTATCAATCCCCCCCCAAAATGATTAACTCTCTGTCTCCTGGATTCATATTTCCAGAAAGCATTTCCAAGTGGTCTGGCTACTAAAGGTACTTCTGGCCACCAGCTGAGCACAGTGCTGACTTAGGGGTATAGACTCTGGGACCTGTGGCCTGGTCCAAAGCCCAGCTCTACCAAGTAGCAAGTGTGTGACCTTAGGTGACTTACTTAAAGTTCTGTGTCTCACTTTCTTCACCAGTAAAATGGTATCAATCTCATAGGCTTCTTGCAGAGTTAATCTACATATGTTACATGCCTAGAAAAATGTCTCTGACTCATAATAATCCCTGAACAAGTGTCTATAGTCAAGTAGAGCTTTTGCAGCAGTTTATCTACATTAACTAGATAAGCTATGAGTATAATCAGTGTGCTGTGGCCACAATATAAAGGATTTTACTTCCTAAGTCTGTATCAATGACTACTGTGTGTCCAGAAAGATAGTGAAGCCTTCATACTGGTAGGGAAATACAAAAAGCAAGCAAGCATATTTATTCATAAATGAGCAAACTAACGTGGGAGAGTGGTAAGTACATGAAGAAAAGAGGGAAGAGGACTTGAGTAATTCTGGGAGCAGAATCCCAGTAAGGATGTAACATTTGAGTTGAGACCTAAAGATCAAGAGGAACTTGTCCTCAGGTGCTGTGAAAGAACAGCATTAAACAGAATAAGACAGTTAGCATCACCTAACAAAAAGGACACATTCTGAAAGGAGCTATTTTAGGCATTTTGATTGTGTAAACATCTTAGAATTAACTTATGCAGACTTAACTTACTACATGCTTGTGCTGTATAGTCTATTGTTTTGTACAGACCTGTACAGTGTGTGACTGTACTGAATAATGCAAGCAGTTGTAACGCAATCATGTTTGTGTATCTAAGCCTATCTAAAACTATAAAAGGTAGGGTGAAAATACTATATAAAAGATGAAAAAATGTTACTAATATACCCTAAATGTAGGGTTCTTAACCTTAAGTGGAGCTTACAGGACTGGAATTTGCTACAGGTGTGTCAGAGAATCATGAGTTAATGTGAAAGCCTAGGACATTCCTGTATGCTGCTGTAGGCTTTATACACACTTAGGGTATGCTGTTTATAAAAGTGGTATTTTTTCTTGCTTCAATAATAAATTAACCCTAGCTTACTGTAATTTTTTATTTTATGAACTTTAAGAAAAAGTTTCAACTTTTTAGAAATCATGAAGAAGACCACATTGGCAACTGCCATAACAATAAAATAAGTAACTGGCACCTGATCAAGTTAAAAAGGTTCTGTACAGCCAACACAACCAAAACAGCAAATAGAAAACCTTCAGAATGAGAGAAGATATTCCCATGTTATGAATATTACAAAGGGCTAATAATCAGGATCTACAAATAACTCAAGTAAATCAGCAAAAAAAAAAAAAGAACAAATAATCCCATCAATCATTGGGTAAGTGACACTAATAGAACATTTTCTAGAGAAGACAGAGGAATGGTCAACACATGCATGAAAAATGCTCATTGTACCTATTCATCAGAGAAATGCAAATCAAAACCACCTTGAGATATCACCTAACCTAACCCCAGTCTCAATAGCCCCATCTCAAGGTCCTGAAGCTACAGAACTAAACGGGGGTGCAGCGAGAATGAAGCACTCATGCACTGTTAGTGGAATTGCAAACTAGTATAGCCTTTTTCTAAAGAAATATAGAGAATCATCAAAGAACTAAAACTAAAAATACACCTTCCATTTGATCCTGCAATCCCATTACTTGGTATCTACCCAGGGGAAAAAAATTATTTTACCAAAAGGACCTTTCCACTCAAATGTTTACTGTAGCTCAATTCACAATCACAAGATGTGGAAACAATCCCAGTGCTTATTAAGCCATGAATGGATTAGTAAACTGTGGTATATGTATACTACGCAATACTATTCAGCCATAAAAAAAGATGGAGAATTTGCATCTTTTGTATTTACTTGGATGGATCTGGAAACATTCTCCATAGTAAACTATCTCAAGACTGGAAAAATGAGAATCCCATGTACTTGATACTATGTTAAAACTAGTAGAGCAACAACTATAGGCCCACACGAGAGAAAAACACAATCAAATTCAAAAAAGAAGAAAGAGTGAAAGAGCTCGGTAAGTACCCACCTTTTGGGTACCGTGTAGGGGTGATATGGCACACTTCCTACGTGAGGGACTCAACTACAACTTGACTTTGGAGTTTAACAAACAAATGCAAATAATATTACCGAATTGTATATATCATCATCGTAATCTGAAATAAAAAAAATAATTTTTTGATTGTATTTAAAACATAAACTTATGACTGCGCAAAATTACTTTTTTTTATAGAACTATCCAATAAGTTTTTATCTTTATGTGTGTGTGTGTGTGTGTGTGACAAGAGTCTCACTCTGTTGTCCTGAGTAGAGTGCTGTGGCATCATCACAGCTCACAGAAATCTCAAACTCTTGAGCAAGTGATCCTCTTGCCTCAGCCTCTCAAGTAGCTGGGACTATAGGCATGCACCACTACACCCAGCTGTTTATGTCTAGTTTTTTAAAGTTTTTTTTCATTTTCAAGCTTTTATTTTCAAAAACTGAGATCAAAACATTAACATTATCCTAGGTCTACGCAAGTTCAAGATTATCAGTATCACTGTCCTTCACCTTCCCCTCTTGCCCCACTGAGAGGTCTTCATGGGGAATAATGTTGTAGTTGTCCTCTCCTACAACAACAGTGTCTTCCTGAATGCTTCTATTTGAGGCTGTTTTACAGATGACATTTTGGAACACACTCTAAAATAATGATTAAAAGTACACTATAGTATAGTAAATACATAAACCAGTACCACTCATTTATTGTCATTATCACATATATGTACAGCACAAAATTGTGTATATTAGACTTTGATAAGACTGTCACCACAGTTCATCTGTTTACAACAGCACTGCCACAAACACATAAGTAATGTGTTGTGCTGTGTTGTTATGATGGCAATAATGTCAGTGGACCATAGCGATTTTTTAGCTCCAGTATAATCTTGTGGGACCATGTGATCAGGTCATCACTGTCCAAAAGTTTCTAAAGCAGAAATGAAGAGAAAGTCTGTGCCCTGAACACAGTGACCTGGGAAGAGAGTGATAGATTATGAAAGGGAAGTATAAATAAGGCCCAAATAATGGGACTTTGGGCATTTAAGAAATATGCTTTTGTCACAAATGTAAATTGTAACCTATACAATTTGTACTTACAATGAAAGTTCCCAGGTGGGGAGATTGATTTTATGTTTTCAAAAACTTAGCTGCTGGATTGTAGAATGGTAGGAAAGGAGCCAAGAAACTATACACAGCTATTATGATAGTCTGGGAAAGAGATGATTTCTTTGTGTAGTAAGATGGCAAAAAATGAAAATAAAAAGAAATGGTTGAATTTTCGATGTATTTTGTATGGATCAGGATTTGATATTGGATTTGATAAGGGGATAATGGAGAGAGAGGAAAAGAGGAATAATGGGTGACTTACAGTTATTTCATTTAAGCAGCTAAGTGTGTAGTTGTGACATTTAATGAAATGGAAATGCTAAATGTGGAGTAAAGACACCAAGTAGAAAGTAGTCAAAAGTAATATTGACCTGTGTTAAATTCAAGATGGTTAGACAACAAGGAAATATAGGGCAAGGATAGGACTGGGGCTTAGTTGTAAGATCAGAACTGGAGTGTGTGTGTTTTTATCGTCCAGTGCCTTTAAGTATGGCATTGGTCACTAGAAGAGATAACTTCAGTAGTGGGTAGAATTTGAGTTAAGAATGATGCTCAGACCCAGATGAGGAGGTATTTCAATATTCAGAAATCAAGCAGAGAAAGAAAAAATGGAGACTAAGACTTAGTCAGTGATGGAGGGTCATAAACAATGAGTGTGATTATAAATGCTTAAAGAAGGACTGCTGCCCCTATGTCTCTAAAAGAACACTTTCAATGGCATTGAGAGTGTGGCAATATTCTGTATCAGCCTATCCTGCTCATTCCACTCAGCTGGACAAGCACACAGACATCGTTCTTCCCCCTGCAGCACTGTTTACACATCTTTAAATTTTATAAGGCAGCATGAAAAGCACACACCACTTTTTAGTGGTGATTTGGCAGGGGAAATTTCTGCAGAAATAATATTGATTGAGTTCAGAGATAATATCAGTGGGGTTCTTCAAAAGATACTTGTTGGTCTCTAAGCCTATAATACTGTGTGATATCCATTTACTTATAATTCCTTCAATAACTTGTTCAGATATTATGTTCATGATCCTTCAACCCAGTAACTAATTTATCAGTGTATCCTCTACCATTTCAACCTATACCAAATGTTGGAGTTAACTAGAGAGCTAGTCAATAAGAACACCCAGTTAAGTGAGGTGTGGAGTGATACTTTGTATTTCATCCATACATTGACCACAGCCTTATATGTCAGTTGTGGGGAGCCTAACAGGATTCTTCTTTATCAATCTGATCTTGCTTCCTTCACTAATGCCATATCATAAGGACATCTTATAAAGGGAGTTGGTGGATTAAAAACAATGTATCATGAGCTCAGTGCATCAATGATTCCAACTGCTGAAGAACAGGGGAAAGACAAAGTAGCAAGATAGAAAAGCATCTGAAAAGAAGGCCAGAAAGCTGGTGTACAAGAGAGAATGCCATGAAGGCTACGTTAAACAGTTTGATGAAAATATTTCAGATTGTATATGAAACCAGAACATGGTACCTCATGATTCCATCAATGTACACAGCTATAATTTAATTTAAAAAACAACATACACACATACAAAAAGAGAGATTGTACCCATTTCTGAAATTTGCCCATGTTGCCAAGGAGAACAAGCAAACTCATGGAAATTTATATTTCTATATTTGTAAAAACAAATTTCATCCTACCTTTCTGCCATCCTTCTTTCCTTCTTATTTATTGATTACTTATGATTTTCCAAGTATCAACATGGTTTATAAGTAGCTGATACTCACTCAAACATGCTTAAGCTCATGCAATAACAAAAATTCTATTCCATTTAGCACTATGGTTCATTTTTCCAGCCTGCATTACATAGGAGGTCTGTAGGGGGAGGGGAGAAAGGGACAGTCATACAGTAGGCTCTCAATATCTCTGTGCTAAAGTTTGTTTATTCCTCCAGATGGCCCTCTTGGGCAAATTTTAAGATCATCTGTTTGGGCTCAGAGCCTGTAGCTCAAGCAGCTAGGGCACCAGCCACATACACCGGGAGGTGGCAGATTCAAATCCAGCCAAACAACAATGACAACTACAACTAAAAAATAGCCAGGTGTTGTGGAAACCTGTAGTCCCAGCTACTTGGGAGGCTGAGGCAAGAGAATCGCTTAAGCCCAAGAGTTTGAGGTTGCCGTGAGATGTGACAACATAGCACTCTACCCAAGGTGACAGCTTGAGACTCTGTCTCAAAAAAAAAAAAAAAGAAAGAAAGAAAGAAAAGAAAAGAAATAAAGATCATCTGCTTGGTTGTGTACCTAGAGCTACCCCAGGGAAACTCACACATCCTTTCCTCCAGGAGTCATCAGCCACCACAGTGCAACAGAAGCTGTCTGCTTTACTGCCAAAGCTGGTCAGGCCATCCCTACTACCCCTTGAGATTTAGACAGAAGTCAGGTACCTTTTATGTGTAAAATACACTCCCAAGGGCCTTCCATAGTTGTTGTTTTGTTTGTTTTTTTGTTTTGTTTTGCAAGTGTTATAATAAAGGCAAGATTGATTGCTCATTTTTCACAGTATGATTTCATCTTTTCTTCTCCATTGATAGAACTGTTGATAACTATTGTTTTAAATAACACAGTAAGCCTAACTAGGAAATTGATAAGTGCATGCACTTTTAATTTCTACAATTATGACCCACAAAAGTGACTTAGTAGGTACAGAAAATAAGAGGAAACAGAGAGAGGAAGCTACTATTGAACACCTACTATATAAATATCTTTATATCCATTCTAATTTTCAAAACTGAGCAAAGAAGTGTGCACAGAGGGGCGGGCGGTACCTGTGGCTCAAAGGAGTAGGGTGCCGTACCCATATCCCAGAGGTGGTGGGTTCAAACCCAGCCCCGGCCAAAAAACTGCAAAAAAAAAAAGAAGTGTGCACAGAGGAAGACAGAGGTATTTACAGATGATGCATGAAACAACAAGATGGTTCAATACCTTTTCCTCTCCAGGCAGAAGTAGAGATACCCTTGCTGATTGGATAAGCAAATACATTATAACTCCTTTCAAGGCAAACAAAAATCTTTGTGAAGCGAGGTGTATTCCTTTGTATATTTGTATTTCCTCTTTCCTCTTTTTATTTTTAAACCAAAACTTCAACTGGCAAAGGAGAAAAATCCCCTTCCTGTTGAAATAAATAACAAATCTGGGCTTTTAGCCCCTGATGTTCTTGGAATGTCAATTTCAAGGGAGAAAATTAATATCGAAGAT
Organism: Arctocebus calabarensis; assembly: GCA_963573935.1. Lineage (NCBI taxonomy): Eukaryota > Metazoa > Chordata > Mammalia > Primates > Lorisidae > Arctocebus > Arctocebus calabarensis. Next base: position 2,330 of record CAUYON010053396.1, on the reverse strand, counting down.
CTAGGGACTAAATTTCAAAACTGTGCCTTTCTAAATCATGCGTGCAAATGGGTAATTAGACCTGAGATGGGTAATTGCATACCTAAGTGAACCATTCCCCAAGTAGCTTAGAAGCTGATTTTGAAGGTTGAGTTTGTAGAAGTCCTTATGAATTTCTTCTTCTGCTCAGTCTATGGAAGCTCATTCATAGCTACAATCAGGAACATCTTTCTATTCCAGACACTTTCCAGCAAAGTAAAAGTCGCCTGAGATCACATAGGAGCCTTTCTTTAAGGCTGCATATTAAATTGAGGAAATAAAAATGGAGAAATATTCATAAAATTCACTCTTTCACATATGGTGCAATAACATTTGATTATTGCAGAAAAATTTAGAATTATATAAATAAAAAATATAAAATAAAATCACTAATAAGCCATAAATCCATCAAGAAATACTACTGTTAATATTTTTTCCTTATCTTTCCAATGTTATTAATATTTTCATAAGATATTTACAAGTGTTTTACATTTAATAATGAATAGCCTTCCATAATCATTTTATAAACTCTATACTTTTCTATTTTAATATATTTCAGAGTGTGAAACTGACATCTAAATGTTTAGGTCTTAGGTTTTCTTCATTTGCACTATTATAAAATATGTTACTGTAAAATTGCATGATAAACATCAGCGACTGTTTATTTTTTGTTTGATTCACTATTTCTCGAAATCACTTCCCTTCATGCCTTTCTGATTATTATTCCTTTAAATAATTTTGTCATCTATGTGAAATCTAACTCTTTCATTGTTTTCATTCATATTTCAGGTGTGGTCAGCATCTTGTAAGGTCAATCTTTCCTCTTCAACTTAGCATTTCTCTGGGTGATCTTGTGGTTTGTTAAAGAGCCCTCTTTCTCTTTTGTTGAGCAAAATCTATTAACTCCCTTTGAAATTACTAAGCTATGGAAAACATAATTTTTAAAAAAAGGTGACACACATCATAAAATATTTTATAAATGCTTTTCAGGTTGTTTCTTTCTTTTTATTTTGATTTTTTTTAAACTTTCTAGAGTTTTAAGTTTATTATTCAAACATCTAATTTAACCAATAAAGGTACACATAAATATGTACCTTATAAAGTAAGTTAGACTGATTTTTAACTGATGCATTTGAAACATATTTCTTGAGTTATTTATATAAGATTCAGTTCTTCCATTTAACCTTCATTTATTATTTTCATTATTTTTGGCAATCACTTTAATATACTTTCATTTATCTATGCAGAAAAATATCTGAGCAGAAAAATAGCATGTTACAAAAGTATGCTATGTTCTTTAGTTATCTTTAGCCTTTACTCATTTCACTTTTTCTCTCTGAATTACTACCCTCCAGCTCTACTAAAATTCTCTCCTATCTTTACTGATGTCAAGCTCTCTAACCCTTTAGTATATTTTCCCCACCCTTCCTTCTGCCATTGTCCTTCACCAGTTTTTTTTTTTTTTTTTAATTATCTCTTAAGAAGACCAACCCTGACGGTTTGGGTTACTCAAAGTGTGAACTCTATGAACTTTAATAAATGTATTCTCTGTGCTATAGTATTTACTATTCTATTATTATTTATTGCTGAACTACTATCAAGAACCAGTGTGGTGAAGGGAAGAAAACCAGAATGGAAGTGGTCAAGATTGAAGAAAATATAACCCAAGAGAAGATACAGAGATGAAAGATGGAATAGAGAGGTTTTGTTGTAGGAAGACAATGCCCAATGTAGAGAAAGAGCACCCAAATACCATGTTTATAAGACAAAGGGCTTTATTTCAGCTTGCAGAGCTGACAGCATAGAATTCGAAAAGGCTGCACTCTCCAACTGGCTTGGTCTTTCCCTTTTTTTATCTCTAGTCAAAAAGTTCCAACCCACAGGTACCTTTTTCATAGGTCAGTTTGAATCAAGCAAGAGATACTGTTCAGCCACAGAACTACAGGATTTCACAGAGGTAGAAATTTTCAGGTTCTAGGAAGTTAAGTCTACAAATTTCTAAGAGCTGAGTCACCATGGAGAGGACCCTGCAGGTGTATCCTTGTGATATACTTGAGAAGACCTCTATTTTTCTAGACTTCAACCTTCCCTGATAGCCTCTCTCAGTCTGACTGAGCTGATGGCTGCTGCACCAAATCAGCTTTATTTTATAGTATCTCAACAGGGTTGTCTACAGGGAAGTAGCATAGACAAAAGACATACCCTTGGTCCTACAGTATGATTGGAAAATGTAAATAACTTTAATAAAGACAAATCATTCTGTTAATAGTTTCTACTTAGCTTTGTTAACATAAAAAGGGGAAGATCACAAG
>CAUYON010053393.1:0-19839 GCA_963573935.1 Arctocebus calabarensis | reverse complement strand
GAGTGTTTGTGAAGGATGTGGCTAATGAATATATAGTACATCAATGGTTCGAGATATTCTATTCTCTTGATGTTAATCTTAAAAATGAGTCACATGCGTGACCTGAGACCAACGTGGATAATGATAACTGAAAGCCATAGTAGAAGTGAATCCATCTCAACCTACAAGTGAATTAGCAGCAAGGTTTGATGTTACCATTCCAACAATATCGGACCATTTGAAACAAATCAGAAAGGTGAAGAAGCTGGATATTTGGTTTCCACATGAATTAAATGAGCATTAGTGGCTTGGCGCCTGTGGCTCAACAGGCTAAGGCGCCAGCCACATACACCTGAGCTGGCGGGTTCGAATCCAGCCCGGGCCCGCCAAACAACAAAGCAACCAAAAAATGGCCAGGTGTTGTGGCAGGCGCCTGTAGTCCCAGCTTCTTGGGAGGCAGAGGCAAGAGACTTGCTTGAGCCCAGGAGTTGGAGGTTGCTGTGAGAGCTGTGATGCCACAGCACTCTATCCAGGGTGACAGCTTGAGGCTCTGTCTCAAAAAAAAAAAAAAAATTTAATGAGCGTTAGAAGAGAGATCATCTCAAAGCTTTCCTTGCTGTCACAACATAAAGGCAACCCACTTCTACACTGTATTGTTACATGTGATGAAAAACGGATCATTTTGACAATTGGGAGTGTTCAGCACAATGGTTGGATGAAGTGGAAGTGCTGAAACATCGTCCAACACGGAGTATTCATCCAAAAGAGCTAACGCTGTCTGTTTGGTGGTCTAGCACTGGTATTATGCACTACAGATATGGGAAACTTGATCAGTCAACTACAGCAGATGTTGACTTCAACCAGCTGGAGAAAATGATGAGGATGCTTGTGATTATACAGCCAAGGCTGATCAACAGAGAGAGGCCAATCCTCTTGTAAGACCAGGCTGTTGCATAAACAATGCTGCTCCAACTATAGAAGCTGGACTTAGAAATCCTGTCATCCACTGTATTCACCAGAACTTGCACCAACTGACTACCACTTCTTCCAGGATTTGGACCATTTCTTGCAAGGAAAAATATTCAATTGTCAATAACCTGTGGAAAAGGCCTTTTACAACTTTATCACCACCTGCTCTCCAGGCTTCTTCATGGCTGGCATGAACCAGTCACCCTTAAGAAGGCAAAGCTGTATTGATAGTTTAGGAGCACACTTTGATTAATTGTACTGCTTCTTGTTTAGATATAGGCAGTCCCTGAATTACAAACATCTCATTTACATACAACTCATTCTTATGAATGGAGGCTATTACAAGAAAGAGGTAAATGTATCTGTTCTCATTTACATACAGATTCAACTTGAGAACAAACCTACAGAACCTATCCTGTTCCTAACCTGGAGACTGCCTGTATGATAAACCAAACTTTTGATTTGAAATTGGACATTTCAGATTTAATGACCTAATAATTTCCTAGAGAAATTCTTGCTCACGTATATTAGGGAACATGTTCAGGATAGTAATTTCCTAAGAGCAAGACCAAACCAAAACCAGAACCTACCCAAATTTCATCCATAAGAGGATAGGTAAATAATTTGTGGAATACTCACACAGTGGAATATTATACAACCGTTGTGCCTAATTCAAGGGATTCCCCACATATATCACCCGGAGACCAAGTCCGATGCAAGAGCAAGAGGTTGTTTATTTACAAGCCCAGGCTGAGGTTTCTGAGAATAGAGAAGCCTCAAGCCTCGAAAAGGAGGGGGTTCTTAAGGGTACAGAAAGGAAAAAGGGAGGGGGTGTGGGGTGAGCTGATAGGGGTGTAAGGGACTGAGTAATACTTGTCCATGGCTGGTCCGGGAAGGAGCTGCTATCATTCGGGGCAGATGCAAGGACGAGGGGCGGGGGACGGAGTAGGTTACCTAACGCTCTCCGTATGCTCCTGCAAAATGAAGGCTGAGGAACAAGATGGAGTTAGTTTTAATAAAATGGAGTCAGCTTTGGTCTTTACACAACAACGGAAAATCAGTCTCTAGCTACCTGCATTAACATGACTGCATCTTGGAAATGTAAAGTTGAATGAAAAAGAAGTGAAGTTGCAGAAGGCTGTCTACCATATATAATCCCTTTTATAATCTCAAAAAAGAAATAAAGCTAACATAGAGTTTCGCCATCTGTGGCGAAAACTATTGTTTAAAACGCCACATGAATTAAAACACAAAATTCAGGATAACACACCCTCTGGTGGGGAAGCAGAGGGCTGAAAGGAGAGATACACAGGTAGTTTAGATGGTGTTGGTAGCAAAGTGGGTTATAAATTGGTGGTGATACACAGGTTTCATTATGTTACTAGGTTGTATACACATGTAAGTTACCTATTTGCTTTTGTGTGAAAAATGTTACAAAATGAAGAAAATTTCTTAAATCAAGTGGGTAAAAAGGAACAAGCCTTGTCTCATCTGCATTTCAACATAAACCAAGGATTAATTTGTGAGCGTGCACTGTGATTTCTTAAGCCCCTTTCACTTTTAGCATTTGACATCTTTGGCCCCCACTGTCTCCCTCCTTGCATTGAGTAGCTGGGAAATGCCACACTGAAACGGAGCAAAGCAAGACAGACGTCAGGGCAAGTGTGGAGTCCTGACAGATCAGGCAACAATTTTGAGTGGGAGACATAAATCTTGCTTGGAAAGAAATACTCAGAAGCAGCCCTTGAGATGGGATTGGGAGAGAAGAGGGGTTTCGACAAGAGGGAACTTGCTCTTTTTACTTTTTACTCTTCTGTGCTGCTTGGGTTTGTCAAGTGTGTGTCACACGTGTAAATTTTTAAAACAACAGGGAAAATCCTAGCACTCTGGGAGGCCAAGGTGGGTGGATTGCTTGAGCTCAGGAGTTTGAGACCAGCCTGAGCAAGAGTGAGACCCCATCTCTATACATAGCCGGGCGTTGTGGTGGGCACCTGTAGTCCCAGCTACTGGGAGGCTGAGGCAAGAGGATCACGTGTGCCCAAGAGTTTAAGGTTGCTGTGCTATATGGTACCACAGCATGCCAGGGTGTTACCCAGGGTGACAGAGTGAGACTCTCCGTCTCAAAAAATAAAAATAAATAATAAGACAACAGGGATGGAGAATAGCAGAAGGATGTTGACCTCACACCTTTTCAGTGTATATCTTATGAACTGCTTTGCTCATAGATAAGGAGTAAGCATGGGCATTTGCCATTCAGATCAGCAAAAGTTTTTTCCTCCGAGAAGGGACGTGGCTTTGATATTGTCCATAGGCAAGGTGAGACCAAGTGCCTCTGACCCTCACTGTGAAGCAGCCACATTGCTCATTCTGCTCTTTGGTGTGGCTCAATGTCTCAGCACAGCCTTCCAGAGGAGTGGCGTGAAGGTGATAAGCAGGGGAGAGCACGGGTTCCCACGGCTCTTGGCTGAATCACTGCATTTATTTTATTTATTTATTTACTTTTTAACTAAAACCGTTAACAATTTTATTTTCACATTTCACAGTACAAATGAAAACTGCCCCCATTTTGGTTCCACTTCTTCCCTTCAAAACTATTCTTATTCTCTCTTTGATAGGAAGGGGGTAGCAAGTCTTCCTTATCATGCTATCAAAAAAAACCAAAAAAAAACCACCCAGTGTCGCAGCACCACGATCTCCTGGTGAAACACAACAAGTAACATAAAACTGACTTAAAGAAAACTCTCCTCTGTCCTTATCTGTCTGGTCGAGTCATTCCAGGGCGAATGGGCAGCATCATGGGACGAGCAGGGGGTCTCGTCACTGGGGGCCCAGGCATCATTGGCAGGTGACCGCCCATGGGCGGCCTCATTCCAGGAGTGGGTCCCACTGGCATCGTCCCAGGAGGAGGAGGACCCATCATCAGCATCATGGGAGGGCCCCACATAGGGGGTGCTGGCATCATACCAGGAGGAGGAGGACGCGGAAGATTGGGGGCAGGTGGAATCATGGCCCCCGCGGGAGGAGCAGAGAACGGAGGGGGAGGTAGTTTTCCTGGTTGAAACTCAGCTGTTGCTTTGGCAGTCAGGCTCTGGGCTTGCTCCTCCATCCACTTCTGATAGTAGTCCCTCACATTCTCCTTGTGCTTCCTCCCACTGCAGTGAGTCTTTCTCACAGATGGAGAGTCATGGGTGAGATACGTGTCGCAGTAGTCACAATAAAACTTGGGCATGTTCTGTCCTGGCCGTTGGCAACTCCGACTGCATTTATTAAAAGGAAAAAAAAAGCTCCATGAGACCTTGTCTTTTTCTGTATATAAGATAATGTCTGACGGGATTAATGATTATGCCTCTGGAATATACAAATAGATGCACGCTCACATCCCAATTGGATGAGACTCTGCTCTGGCATGACTGCAGAGCCCCTGCCACCTGCACGGAGGCTGAGGGCCAAAACACTGCTTTGGGGGAGTCTACCAGAAACTCTTTGAAAGGCTGTCCCAGATTGCAATCTTCTGTAAGACTCTGAATAAAACGAACTTTAATTCCTTAAGAGCCTGATTTTTCTTTAGTTGATAGTAACATCATGTCTAGTTTCAAGAGACGCTTGGTCTTGTCATCTAATCTATGTCCAAAAATGGCTATGGCAGAGACTGGTAGATGTCCCCAAATAGCCATTACCCCATTTTCCTTTTTTAATCAACCTCTGTTGGGCACCCCGGTCATTGAGATAAAGATTACATATCCCAGGCCCCTCTCTCCCTCCCCCAGCTCCTTGTAGCTAGAAATGGCCATGAGACTGAGTTCTGGTCAGTGAAATGTAAGCAGATGGCCGGAGCACAAACCTGGAAGAAGTCCTTAAAGCGAGGGAGTACATCGGTGTGTGCTCTTCTCTTCTGCTATCTGCAATGTAGAACGAGGGCCGGAGCTCCAGCAGCCATCCCGGGCATGAGGTAGAAGCCACTTGCTGAAGACCAGAGGGATGAAAGGAGCCCAGGTCAGTGCCATCGCAGGACACGGTACCCGCCCAGCACTGTCAGCCTCTGAAGCTCACTTCTGTGACAAAGAACATCTATGTTGTTTAGACCATTTCAATTTTTCTGTCTCATGCAGCCAAACCTAATAATCGACTCTAAAATAAACTAAATTCACTTTGGCAGGCATCCTCCAACATAAATGGGCTTAGAGCAGCAATTTTATATAGCAGATCAAAATGTTCATCTACTTCAGGGCCACCATTCCAAACTAATTTGTCCTTGAGAATTTCCCAGGAAACTATAGCTTAACAGTAACATATGTTAAGGTGTTGTGTTGAGAGATTTTTTTTCCAAGAAATCCTGAGCATTTGCTTTGAGTTCTTCCCCCAGCTAGAGTGATCATGACCTTGCTTTAAGACAGTGTCCCTGTCGCAATGGTTTCTTGAATAATTGTTTCAAGTGCAGATTCTTCAGCCTACTCTACAGCAATGGAATCAAAATCTACCTGGTGGGTCTTAGGACTGTGCATTTTTAACAAATCTCCTAAGAATTCCTCTGCACACTAATGTTTGAGAATCATTTAGATGTCTCCTTCTTTCCATCCCAAGCCAGAGAAGACTCTGAACTGTTCTTTGAAAGAGATTTTAGCTTCTGCTTCCCTTAATCCACTCTACGCATCTGTATAGAATCCGTCATTGTCTTCAAAAGACTTTATTCTTTTCCAGTTTAATTATTAAAAAAACATGATGATAGGATGGCACCTGTGGCTCAAGGAGTAGGGTACTGGCCCTATATACCAGAGGTGGCAGGTTCAAACCTGGCCCTGGCCAAAAAAAATGATGATCTTCCTTTTTATCAACAGCTTAGCTTTTTTTTTTTTTTTTCTTTTTTTGAGATGTTACAATGTCACTGTCTGCCATGTTCAATATTATTAAAAGCCTGGTCAGGAGAAATAACCTCTGAGGTAGATCTCCTAAGAATGTGCAGGGGTTTTTTGGGTTATTTTCGTTTTTAGACTATTCTAAATTTTATTCTTGAAATGTATCAAAGTATCTGAGAATTACCTATTGGGATTATATAGTTTCAGCCCCGTATCTGGATTTGTCTTTGCTAAATTATGCTCTGGAGTTACATTATCAGCCTTGCTTTGAACATTGTAATGAGAAGGAATGAAAGGGAGTTGTCAGTGAGCTACTGTGGGGCTGTTGTTGAGGACATTGGCCACCATAAGACAGTCCTTTCTTTATAAGTATTGTAGGAGAACTGGTCAGTTCTCAGGACCAGAAAGCATAATACTTCCAAAGAACAACTGCTTCATTTTAATCTAATGCAGATGATAACAACGATTACTATCGGTAACAATTTTTCCTCTTTGGTTTCTGAGAAATTTCCCTGTGGCCTACTTGAGCAGGTGTGTAGGAGTCTATGGTACGCATTACTTGGCACCTGTCCTAGCATTGACCTTTTATTGTTACACATACTTTCCTTCATCATATCCATTAAAGTATATGTAGTGTCATTTTTCCTGGAAGTGTTTTAAGTAAATGATGACCCTTTGTGGAAAGAACAGGAAAAAGATACCAAGATACCAAAATCTGAGGAACCTCAAGTCTCTGGTATAAAATGGTGTAGTACTTGCATATAACCTACGTATATCCTCCTGTGTACTTTAAATCATCTTTACATTACTTATAATGTCTATACTTTATTCTTCTGAGTTTAGTACAGTACTTGGAGTACATTAAATTCAAGTTTTGCCTTTTGGAACTTAGTGAAATATTTTTTGCCAAATATTTTAATCCACATTTGGTTAAATCCAAATGTGGAACCTCGGGATATGGAAGGTCCACTGTATTCCAGAAGTACCTCCCTCATTCTCTCCTGCTGGCCCTGGTGCCTAGTAATTTGCCTCCAGATGAAGTTCTGTAGGTTTAGCAACTTTTCACTGCTTCTCTCCAGCATGCTTCAAAGAGGGAAAACAACAACTAAAACAAACAGGAAAAAAAGCAAAAACTAAAGAATCCCATAGTTTCAAGGTGGTTTAAAATGTCTTTTTTCTGAGTTCAGCTGTATACTGCACTCCTGACACATGAGGGCACTGTTTCCACAGTTTACAATATTCATGGTGCAGACATCCTCGTGGCAAGGTAAGTCCGTGGAACTTGTGGGTGGGACATGAAGAGAAAAGAGGACAGCCATGTGTTCTAGGCCCACCAGGTTTTCCAAAGGTGGCATGTCCTAAAGTACTCAAGGAACAATGCCAGGGCTTTCAGCCTATAAACGGACCTTCTGACACAGGGCTGCCGATTGGACTCTCCATGAAATCAGGACAACCGCATCTCATTTATCTCTGCAAGGACAGAACTAGAGTATTAAAATAACAGCTTTGGATTCTGACCTAGAATGAAAGATGAATGACCTAGGGCAAGTTGCTTAACCTTTTCTTTTCTCTCTCTCTCTCTCTCTTTTTTTTTTTCTAACAGAGTCTCATTTTGTCACCCTTAGTAGAGTGCTGTGGCATCATAGCTCACAGCAAGCTCAAACTCTTGGGTTTAAGCCATTCTCTTGCCTCAGCCTCCCAAGTAGCTGGGATTACAGGCACCTGCCACAATAGTAGCTATTTTTAGAGACAAGGTCTCCCTCTGGCTTAGGCTGGTCTCGAACATGTTAGCTCAGGCAATCCACCCACCTTGGCCTCCCAAGTGCTGGGATTACAGGCGTGAGCCACCCTGCCTGGTGCTTAATCTTTTTTTGCTCTAAAAATGGAGGTTTTATCTCACAGAGCTGTGGGGAGGACTAAATGAGGCAAGCGGTCTAGAACGGCTAACACAGCTCCTGACACCCAGGAGGCACTCAATACGTAGGAGCTGATATGAATTTTTTCTTAGCAGTTTTGACATAGAGACTCAATACATGATTAAGGGAAAGAATGAATGAATGACATGTGGATCAGACAGATTTTAAGGAAGAAAATGAATGAACGATACGTGCGGATCACACGGATTTTACTGGACTGAAGAAAATGCACGTTTGAGCATTTTTAGTATTGAGTCACATCAGGACAAAGTCTGAAGTAAGCATTCTCGAACTCTATAAATCTTGTCCACTAATCAGCGAGAACAGAGATGAGGGGGAAGTGATGTGCCCAAAGCTTCAGAGCTGATTAGAGAATAAGGATGCGACCCCAGGTCTCCTGAGTCCTAGCACGAAGCTTAAACCCTGGGGGCCTACCTGGCTGGGGATGGGAGTTAAGGGATTCACAGATTGATCCTAGAAAATGGACAAGCTTTGTTGTGGTTTGGCTGTGCTTGTAAGAGGCACCCTTACCTGCCAGTGACCCTACCGAGTGTGGCCTCCCTGTCCCCAGCTGGCCCTGCGGCTGTGGCCTAAGGTTGGCCTGTAATTTGAAGACATCTTGCAGAGAGCTCTCACTTCCCCAAACACACTTCTGTGTGTGTCACAAGAGGCCTTGGGCCACCTCCTTCCTTTACACAATGAAATCGAAAGAGCAGTTTCTGCCTCTTCGGTTGCTTCTTTCCTGTCACCACTTTGTTGTTAGAGGGACCATTGAATTCTCAAGACACAACCCTGCTCTAGCTCTTTTAATTCTTTCTTTTTCCTATCAAAGGCTCCCCCTGGCTTCCTGACCTGAGCAGATGGCCCTCTCTTTCCCTAGGTGAGACAGGCTGACCTGGGCTGGCCAGTCCCTCTGCCTTTGATCTACTGGCAGGAAGCAATAAAAGGCACATTCCACATGTCTGCTGTAACTATATTTTCCAAATTCAAAAGCAAGACTCATTACCTGCCCAATGCATGTACCTTTCTAAGGACTTTGGGATAACAGCTATGAAACTGGACCCTGCCAAGAAACGCATCGTGGATGGTTACCGTGCACACACCTCATGGGAAATTCTGTCCTGGGGAGGGATGCTTGCCAAAGGTGCCATCTGCTTTTGCCACACGTTGCTAGCTGTAAGCATGGCCCAGACACTAACCACAGTCAGCCCTCAGTTAACTCCTGCTCTGGTTCTGTTAGGAAGCCAAGCATGGACAGTTGTGTCCAGTAAACCTGGCCCCTGATTTCATTTGCTTGTTTCATCTGCATGACAATCCTCCTCCCAGGAAGGCTGTGCAAGGCACATTCACTTTCAACTCTTGGAAAGCAGCTATGGTTCTTTTTAAAAATACAAATCCGGCTTGGCGCCTGTGGCTCAATGGGCTAAGGTGCCAGCTACGTACACCTGAGCTGGCGGGTTCGAATCCAGCCCTGGGCCCGCCAAACAATAGTAACGGCTGCAACCAAAAAATGGCCGGGCATTGTGGCAGGCGCCTGTAGTCCCAGCTACTTGGGAGGCGGAGGCAGGAGACCCAGGAATTGGAGGTTGCTATGAGCTGTGATGCCACGGCACTCTATCCAGGGTGAAAGCTTGAGGCTCTGTCTCAAAAAAAAAATAATAATAAAATAAAATAAATATATAAATCCAACAACTTCAGTGTATCCAATCAATATTATAATGACCTACTTCACATGTAGAGATTAATCTCTCTGCCAGAGATTAAAATGGTGTGAAAGGCTATCTGCTATAACTCTCTGGAGGCCCAAAGAGGGTGGGAGGGTACAATAAATACATGGTTTCTACCCTTCATGCTCAACTGCGGTAAAAAATAATCATGCCATCACACAAGGGGCTGGACTCGGCATCAGAAGCCCTGGATTCAAATCCTGCCTCCTCCGTTTGATGGCTGTGTGGTGGTGAACAAAGTACTCTTTCAACCTTCGGCTCCTGGTCTGTCAAGAAGGAAGTCATAATCCCTGCTGGCAGTGAGGCTGGGTGAGGGATCAATGCTGGCACATTGCTTATGCGCCTTAATGTAATAGATGCAGAGAAAAGGTTTCTTTCCTTCCTTCCTTCCTTAAGGAGCTTAGAGGCTAGCAGGTAAGCACTGGTTCTGCTCTAAGGAACGCACACTGCAGAGTGTCAGACCAGCTAAGCCAGAGGTGCCAAAGCATGCCAAGGTTGCCTTTTGTGATTTGTTGCATATGACGTGGGGCTTGTTTGCTGGGTTTCTTCCTGCCAGTCCTGTTCCAGGGATCTCTCTCCAAATCCTCTTTGGGAAGAGTAAGTTTCAGGGCCTTCGTCTGCCACTATGATTATGGCTCAGCAGGAGCCACTAGGGCGGGTTGCTGTAACTTCCACCCAAGGGCAGAATAGGAGCCCGGGAGAGTGCCAGGGCTTTGGAGACAGGTGCAGGCTGACCAGCAGAAGTGAATAGGAAGCTATAAAGATCCCTCCACCCCTCCCACTCCCAGAGTAGAAATGCAATACAGAAGAATTTCAGATATGTGGTTTGCATCCTCAACCAAGCTTGGGGGCCAACACCAAGTACTTATAACTAAACAGATACTGAGTGAAGAGGCCCTTCACTTTTCATGTGACCTCCCAGCAAGACTGGGCACTCCAAGACATTAGTGTATTTGGGCCTCCCCACATCCCAGTGGGGTAGGCAGACTAGTTATGGCTACCTCATTACACAGAGGAAAAAACCGAGATTCAGAGAAGTTATATAACTAGCCAAGATCACGCCTAAGTGGGAGAGCCGTGGCTGTACACCAGGTAATCTGACTCTCAGTCCAGACTTCTTAAAGAAAACATAAATGGCTATCAATTCATACAAGAGGTTCCCCAAAATTCTCATGGCGGTGATTTCTGTACGTTCTCCACTACATCTGTTTTCTTTTTCTGGACTATAGCAGCGGAATTTTCACTGCATATGTGACAATGCAGCTAAGACCGCATTGCCCAGCTTCCTTTGCAGCTACCATTGTGTCGCGATGTTTGCGCCAATGTGAGATAAGAAGAGAAGAGCTGTGGATAATCTCCCAGACCAGACCTTTCCAAAGAAGTCATGGCTCTCCTCCGTCCTGGTGGCAGGGATGCAGAGTGTGATGGTAGGAGCTGAGGAAGCTTTTGGGGGGCACATAGGTGTGCTGGAATTGTAAGTGAGAGAGAAATGAACTTAAATGTAAGCCATGGCATTTGGGGTTTCTTTGTTACAAAAGCCTAACATTTTATTCTAACTAATGTGGGTATATGTATCTGATAATCGGCACGAGGGGGGAGCCTGTGTGGGGTAGTAAGGAAAGAAGGGGAAGCTTTGCAGCCTGAAGGGCCAGCAGGTCCTGGCTGACCCCGGCGTGCCTCAGCACAGCTCTCCAAGTCTACATGCCAATTTTAGGTAGGATGGGGGTGAAAAAGTTGTTTTATAGTCCTGTGTTTACTGTAATGGGTATAGAAAAATATAGCCCATTGAACCGGTGATTTCATGGATATCTCCCAAATTATACTCACCATGTTGGGCCTCACCCTTAGGCATCAGGTGTCCCCGCAAATTCTTATTCCTTTAAAACTGAGCCAACAATTCATCCTTTCTCTCAAGTCCATTATCAAGTGCCATGATTCAAAGAGCACCAGAGTTAAGGTCAGAAAGCCCGAGGTCTACTTTCAGCTCTGTTTTTTTTGGTTTGTTTTTTTTCCCTGTCCTATGCATGTTACTTAATCTTTCTGAGTTTAGGTTTCCTCCTCTGTAAAATGAAGATGGTGCTATCTGCCTCTGGGTTGATTGTGAGGGACAGCTTAGTACAATGCTTGGCCCATAGCTAATACTCGATCCTGTCCCCCTTGCCCAGCCTCCCTGCCTTGCCCATGCAGGACAGCCCGTGACACAGGAGTACTGTCTCCTGCCTCACCAGCCACCAAGGAAAGGCACCCAGGGAAATGTATCCCAGGGTTTATCAGCTCACACCAAAGAGCCTAGATTTTGAGAGAGCGGGAGGGCTTCAGGTAACGTAGGTAGAGTCCAAGAGTCTTTTTATAAGCAGCGGTGGGTCAGTGAAACCTGGAAGGAGGAGAGCCTTGTAGCATTTGGGAAACACAGCAGTGGGCACCATTGTGTGGATGAAGTGCTGAGATCATGATCAGAGCCTCTGGGCTCTTGGAATGACCTTTGGGGTCAGAGGTTCCCCGGCAAGAATCTCTGGTTGGTTCAAATTCAGAATGTCACAGTTCTGGTGGCTCGAGTCTCCACTGAGCAACCTGGGAAAACCTCTATGCTGGATGGGCCAGGGGCTGACATCAGCCTGAACTGCTACCAAGTATCAGGAGAAGCTTTCTTAACAAATCGGGAACAATTAGACATTGTGCGAGCACATAGATCACAGTCTATGTCCAAATCCCACAACGAGCATTCTTAAATATCAGCTTCCAGCCTGCAGAGAGAGGCGCTGTTCTGCTGGAGGCCTGGACTGCACAGCCACAACCTCCAGCCACGCTCTGGCCCTCGCCAGGCCCCATGTGCTGCTGTCTGGTAGGGGGACCCAGCGCTGTGTGCAACTCTATCCTTCTGGGACCTGATGGATTTCTGGGGGCTGAGCTCCAGTTCCCACTTGCCTATTTTTATCAGAAGCCTGACTATCACTTTTACCCTAATCTAGTCCAGTCAAGTTCAGGGTTTGCAAACACGCTGGGGCATTCTCCTCCCCCTCCAGACAGAGACTGAGGCTCCAGGCTGGTAGAGCGTGAGTCAGGCCAAACCTGCCTCAGCATAGCTCTCCCTGCCCTACTGGTATTACCCAAAAGTATACATGCCAATTTTAGGTAGTACTGGAGTAAAAAGGTTGTTTTACAGTCATGTGTTTACTGTAATAGGTATAGAAAAATATAGCCTATTGAATTGGTGATTTCATGGATATCATTACTTCAGATAATGCTAAATTAAAGTAACTAAAATAATGAAAGTGACTAAATTTACTGTAAATCTTAAAAACATTGAACAAAGACAGGATAGGTGGCTCATGATGTTGAAAGAAAAAATGCTGCTGGGAAAATGCTCTTCATTTTACTACTTTTAGTCACTTTACTACTGACTCTGGTTGAATCAGGCTGGGGTGCAGTGGCCAGATCATAGTTCACTGTAACCTTGAACTCCTGGGCTCAAGTGATCCTCCCACTTCAGCCTCCCAAGTAGCTGGGATGAATGGCACTACATCACCACACTCGGCTGGGATATGTTTTCTTATTTATTTATTTATTTATTTTTGCAGTTTTTGGTCAGGGCTGGGTTTGAACCTGCCACCTCTGGTCTATGGGGCCGGCGCCCTACTCCTTTGAGCCACAGGGCACTGCCCCTGTTTTCTTATTTTTTAATTAATTTTTTGTTGTTGTTGCCCTAGGGTAGAGTGCTGTGGCATTAGCCTAGTTCCCAGCAACCTCAAACTCCTGGGTTCAAGCAATTCTTCCGCTTCAGTCTCTCATGTAGCTGATACTACCAACTGGCACCCACGGATGCCTGGATAATTTTTTCTATTTTTAGTAGAGATGGGGTCTCGCTCTTGCTCAGGCTGGTCTCAAACTCCTGAGTTCAAGCAATCCACCCACCTAGGCCTCCCAGATTGCTAGCATTAGAGGTGTGATCCACTGTGCCCAATCAGATAACAGGAGTTTAAACAGATCAGATTTGCATTTTAGGAAGATGATTCTGAAATAAGGTTGCCAAATAAAATACAGGACACCAAATTCAAGTTGAATTCCAGATCAGGTTATTGCATGAGACATATTTATACTAAAAATCATTCACTGATGATCTGAAATTCAAATTTAACTGGACAGCCTATAGTTTTTTTTTTGTTGTTTATTTTTTTGAAACAGAGTCTCAGTATGTCACCATCCATAGAGTGCTGTAGTGTCAGAGCTCACAGCAACCTCAAACTCTTGGGCTTAAGCGATTCTCTTGCCTCAGCCTCCCAAGTAACTGGGACTACAGGTGTCTGTCACAATGCCCGGCTATTTTTTGTTGCAGTTGTCATTGTTGTTTAGCAGGCTCAGGCTGGGTTTGGACCCACCATCTTCTGTGTATGTGGCTGGCGCTGTAAGCACTGTGCTACAGGCGCTGAGCCGATAGCCTGTATTTTTATTTGATATAAAATTGCCCTATCCTGAAAGTTTAAGTTACTCTCAGTTCCTCCTACTTACCCCCAACACCTAGTCCCACCCTGGCATCCTGGTACTTACCTCCTGGCAAATCAGTCTCATACTATCTTCCAAACCCCTTTCTTCTTCTCCATTGTGTCTTAGCTGATGAGAACTTGGCTTGTTTTCCTGTCTGCAAACGTATTGCTTCTGTTGCTTCTGTAACTCACTGTAACCTTGAACTCCTGGACTCAAGCGATCCTCCCATTTCAGCCGCCGACCAGAGTCATCTTCCTAACTGCAAATCTGAACCCTGCAAAATAGCCCTTGCCACGCTGCCTGTTTTCTTCTGGATAAAGTGCAAACGTCTTACTTCACGTGTCCAAATCCAGCCCTGTTCTCCCCACCAGACCAGCTACTTTGCTTTTCTCTCAGATCAGCGCGCCTTTTCACATATCCTTAGGCTTGCTTCCGAGGGCCTCACAGCATGGAAAAATCCAGTTTTTTCGCTATTGTTAATCCCACCGTTGCCTGCTCAGTGGACCTGCCCAGTGCTGCAGCTCTCTCTGCTGCCCTGTCTCTGCACCAGGAGGGGGACAGCAGGTTGAGAGCACTGGCTACATCTCAGATGCTCTAGCTCAGGTTGGCAGCAGAGCCCTTGGGGGGAGATGCCTGCCTGGGGTCCCCTCACCATGTGAAGGCCTGGGGGCCCTTGAGGCACCAGAGATTAAGAGAAGAGGAAAAGGGACTCATAGAAGAATGAAAATTAAAAACTTGGAATTTCTGGTTCCTCCTGTTCCTCTTCAATTTCAAACACCATTTACTGAATGACTTTGTACATGATCTGACCAACGCCTCACAACCCCTGCAGGATCCTCATCCCCAGTTCTCAAATGGGGAATGAGACCTAGAGAAGGTGTGTGATTTGCCCTCAATCATATAAAGAGTCAGAGAAATAGCTGGACTTAGAAGCCATATCTCTAGTGAGAAAACTGGTCTAGTAACCCTCACTGACCTCTGCCACCCCACCATAATCCTCTACTCCCCTGGACCTCACTAGCCAGGACCAGGCCCTGGAAAACAAACCACTTCTTTGCGGGCTACATGTTCTTTATTGTGTACAGGACAACTTCATTTGGCCTATTGTGTTGACTTGGTTCATTAAGATTTTGCCATGAATGTTTTTAGGAAAGAAAAAAAAAAACAGAAAAAAGAATGGATTCTTTTCATGTTACTGGGGCAAAAAGGACACCAAATTCAAGTTGAGTTTCAGATTAGTTATTACATGAACATATTTATACTAAAAATCATTCACTGATGATCTGAAATTCAAATTTAACTGGACAGCCTACAGCTAGTGCTAGAAAACTCATTGTTATAAAGGTGTTCTCTTTATTTTATTTATTTATTTTGAGACAGAGTCACCTTGGGTAGAGTGCCGCAGCATCACAGCTCACAGCAACTTCAAATTTTGGGGCTTAAGAGATGTTTTCTAGCTGTGATCTCTCTTAGAAAGAAGTGTGTTCTCCCATACAGGACATCACAAGCCAATCTCAGACAATCACCTGTGAGATGTTACAGAAACATCCATGTTCTGGTAGAGTCTCACTGCTTCACTTTTCAAGGTAGTTTCCAATGTGGTGGGTGATTTTGAAAATAGAAACCACAAATCTGAGCTGAGAAGTGGTGATAGGAGGGAATCCCTTTAGCTTTGCACATTATCTCACTCTGTGTGATTAGTCATGAAATTCACTGCTGATGCCAGGCTTGAGTGGATAAAGTGTAGGCCAGCTACTGCAACATGTGCCTGGTGGGCTGGGGTGTGGGCAGTGTGTGGGCACTGACGGAGGGCTGAGAATAGCACAGAAAACAAAGCCCCAAGTGAACAGAAGGGCAGGTTGAAGGCAGACAGCACTGATCAATTTTAGCATCTTTCAGAGTGAGACAAGAAGATGTTATGATAGGATAATATCTGATAGATTAGCTCCTGATAGTATTAGACAAGAACACAGTGACATCCATGATGTGTAATGTACAAAAGTAAAAAGTAAACCAAAGTCTACTCAAGCCTCTAGCTCTAACTTTCAGTTTACAGGAAACAGGGCAGATGGCCCTTGTGTGACCCATGAGGATTTAATCAGCAGCACCAAGAATGTGGGACATTACTATAGATCAGATAAACTGGATTCTTTGACAAATAAATGACATAAAAAATGAAAGAGAGGGAGAGAGCTGTTATAAATTTAAAGAGGCTTCAGAGAAGTATCAACAATACGCAAGGTGCAGACTTTCGTAGGATCCTAATTCAAGCACACTGTTGTTTTTCAGACAAATGGGAAAACTTGAACACAGAAAATATAGTAGATAATGTCTAAGAAATCCATGTTACTTTTCTTAAACGTAATAGTGATGTTGTGGTTACATCAGAAGTAAAAGTTAGTATCTGTCAGCAATGCATACTGAAAATATTCCAGGGGAAAACATGGTTAGGAGATAGATGAGGCAGAATTGGGAGTGTATTGATAACTGGGGCAGGTAGGTGGAAATTCATTGTACTGGTTTCTCTGGGCTTGTGGGTCATTATATGTTTCCATAATAATAATAAAAAACAGTGAATGACCTCATGGTGGTTAGGGCCCTAAGACAAGTTCTTGATGTAGGAAAAACAAGGGTTACGAAATTATCTCTTTTGGAGGTTTGCTTAAGGGCAGCTTCCTTTATACAGTTGTTGGAAGACTTTATTCATTTCCTTAAAAATTGGAGAGTCTGCACTATGACCTGCCAATTCCATGCCTAGGCATACTTCCAAGAGAAATGGGTGGATATACCTAACAAAAGACATGCACAAGCCTACTGCATAATAGCACAAATCAATTTCACCCGTAATCATACAAAACTAGAAACAATCCAATGGTCAAAGAACAGATGAACTAATTGGGAATATTCATGCAACAAAATGCTACTTGTCAATAAAAAGAAACTACTGACACAACAATGGTGAATTTCAAAAACATAACGAATGCTGAGCAGAAGCCGACTCAGGACTGCCGGCTGTGATGTTCAAGAACAGGCATAACTAACTGAGGGTGATAGAGGTTAGAATAAGTTACCCCTGGACTGTGGTACTGGCGGGGGTGGGACACCAGACACCCTTTGCAGCTTGATCTAGGTGACGGTGTACACAAATGTAAGAACTCATTGAGTTGGACATTTAAGATCAGGGCACTTTTGTGTGCTCTATGTTATTATGTTATAACACAATTTTACTTTTTTTTTCTTTTTTTGGCTGGAATTGAAACACATTCTTCTTAGTAAAGTATCATAAAAATGGGGGTGAAGTATCTACTGTACTCAATACTAATTTGAAAAAATAAACAACTACACACCCACACAAAAGAAAAACACAAGTTTAGTCTAGTGAGGGAGGGGGAAGAGAGGGAAGATGGGGATGGGGGGAGGGAAGGTGATTGACAGGTTCTCACCTACCGTGTACAATGTGAGGGCGTTCAGCATGCCTCCTGGGTGAAGGACTCCACTACAACATGAACTTCACCTCAAAAATGAAAACAATGTAACTCTAAACATTTGTACCCTCACATTAATCTGAATAAACAACAACAACAACAAAGACCCCCCAAACTCTAAACCTGTCAAACAACTTTCCTTTCCTCCCCACAAAGCCCCTGGCAATCACCGTCCTACTTTCTGTTTCCACAATTTTGGCTACTGTACATATATCATGGAAGTGGCCTCATACAGTTCTTTGTGACTGGCTTGTTTCACTTAATATAATGTCTTCAAGTATCATCCAGGTTCATAATGACATGCATACAATAAGATTTTCTTCCTTTTCTAAAGGCTGTATAATATTCCATTGTTATGTAGAACACACCTTCATTCATCTGTCAATGGACATTTGAGCTGCTTACATCCCTAGGCTATTATGCAATAATCTCTTCAAGATCCTGTTTTCCTTTGTTTGAATATATACCACAAAGTGGGATTGCTGGATCATATGTAATTCTCTTTTTAGTTTTTGAAAAGTCTTCACACTATTTTTCATAGCGATTAACTATTTTACATTCCTAGTAGTGCACAAAGCTCCCCATGTCTCCATATCCTTGGCAACACTTACTATTTTAGAGGGGTTTTCCCCTTTTATAAGGATCATCCTAATGGATGTGAGATAATATCTCATCGTAGTTTTGATCTGCATTTCTCTGACATCAAAAACGTTGAGTATCCTTTCACATGCTTGTTGGTCATTCATTCATACGACTTTGGAGACATGTCTATTTCGGTACTTTGCCTATTTTTTACCTGGTTTTCTTTGTTGAGTTGTAGAAGTTCTTCGTATATTCTGGATATTAATTCCTTATCAGACACATGATTTGCAATTATTTTCTCCCATTGTCCAGATGGCCTTTTCAATGTTGTTTCCTTTAATGTGCAGGAGTTAAGTTTGATGTAGTCCCATTTGTCTATTTTTCTCTTTTGTTGCCTGTGCTTTTGGTGCCTTGTCTTAAGAAATCAGTGCCAAATCCAATATTGTGAAGCTTTTCCCTTATGTTTCCTTCTACGATATTTACAGTTTTAGGTCCTAGGTTTAGTTTTTTGAGTTAATTTCTGTATATGGTATAAGGTATAAGGTAAGGGTCCAACTTCATTCTTTTTCATGTGAATATCCAGTTTTGCCAATCCCAGTTGTTAAAGAGACAATACTTCCCATCTTGTGGTCTTAGTAACCTTGTTAAAGATCATTTAACAGTATACATGAGGGTTTGCTTCTGAGCTTTCTCTTCTGTTCCATTGGTCTATGTGTCTGTCTTTATGCCAGCACTATATTGCTTTGATTAATGTACCCTTGTGATATGTTTTGAATTCAGGAAGTGTGAGGCTTCCGACTTTGTTCTCTTATTCAAGGTTGTTTTGACAATTCAGGGTTCCTTGAGATTCCACAGGATTTGGGTGTTTTTTTTCCTGCAAAAAAGTGCTTTTGAGATTTTGACTGATAGAAATTGCATTGAATCTATAGATAGCTTTGGGTAAATAAGCACATTTCAATAATATTAAGTTTTCCAATCCATTAACATGGGTGTCTTTTCATTTACCTGTGTCTATAATTTCTTTCAGCAATATTTTGTAGCTTTTAGTTTATGGATCTTTCACCAACTTGGTTAGGCTTACTCCTAAGTTTTTAAAATTATTTTTGATGCTATCGTAAATGCGATTATTTTCTTGGATTCTTCATTGTTAGTGTATAGAAACACATTGCTTTTTTGTATTCTGTGACTTTGCTGAATTTATTAGTTACAGTAAGTAACAACGTTTTTGTGTGTCATCTTTAGGGCTTTTTTTATATGTAAGATCATGTCATCAGTGAACAGAGATAATTTTACTTCTTCTTTTCCAACTTGTTTCCCTTTTATTTACTTTTCTTGCCTAATTACTCTGAGTAGGACTTCCAGTATCATTTTGAATACAAGTAGCAAGAGTGGGCAAATTTGCCTTGTTTCTGATCTTAGAGGAAAAGCTTTCAGTTTTTCATTATTGGGTATGATGTTAATTGTAGACCTTTTATAGTTTTACTTTTAAAACATAAACTTTGAGGCTCAGCACCTGTGGCTCTATGGGCTAAGGCGCCAGCCACGTACACCTGAGCTGGTGGGTTCGAATCCAGCCCCGGCCCGCCAAACAACAATGACGGCTGCAACCAAAAATGGCCAGGCATTGTGGCGGGTGCCTGTAGTCCCAGCTACTTGGGAGGCGGAAGCAGGAGACTTGCTTGAGCCCAAGAATTAGAGGTTGCTATGAGCTGTGATGCCATTGCACTCTATCCAGGGTGATAGCTTGAGGCTCTGTCTCCAAAAAAATAAATAAATAAAATAAATAAAACATAAAGTTTGGGGGCTGATTTTAATATATTAAATCTGGTAGAAACTAGTCAGGCAT
>CAUYON010053391.1:0-34912 GCA_963573935.1 Arctocebus calabarensis | reverse complement strand
AGGCGCCAGCCATGTACACCTGAGCTGGCGGGTTCGAATCCACCCTGGGCCCGCCAAACAACAATGACGGCTGCAACCAAAAAATGGCCGGGCATTGTGGCGGGCACCTGTAGTCCCAGCTACTTGGGAGGCAGAGGCAGGAGATTCGCTTGAGCCCAGAAATTGGAGGTTGCTGTGAGCTGTGATGCCATGGCACTCTATCCAGGGTGACAACTTGAGAGTCTGTCTCAAAAAAAAAAAAAACAAATGCAGACAAGATAACCTAACTGTGTGTATCCTCATAGTAATCTGAAATAAAGAAATAGTTACGGAACAAACTGACAGTATATGCCTCCTGATAGGATGTACTGAGAACACAGGATCACTTCTGGAACATTCTGCCAAGACACACGACCTGCATCTACTCATAAAGAAATAGGCAAACCCAACAAAGAGGGACAGTCTACAGAACAAAGGGCCTGTGATCTTCAAAAGTCCCAAGGACAGAAAAGTCCAGGGAAGACGGAGGAACTGGTCCAAACTCAAGGAGATTAAAGAGAAGTCGCAACTAAATGGAAAGTGCCCTGAATTGGATCCTCAGCCTATAAAGAATGTAATTAGGACAGTGGCAAATTTTGAATGGAAATCACAGATTAGATCGCAATAGTGACTCAATGTTAATTGATGGTTGACCTGAAATTATCTGGATCTGGAAGAATGTCTAAGATTTTCAGAAATGTGTGCTAAAAGTACTAAGAGCAAATGGTATATAATGTTTGCATCTTACTCTCAATTTCTCACAAAATACAAATAGGTAAATAAGGAAAGAGAAAATGAAGACAAATGTGAGAAGACTGAGGAGGATGAGTGAAGGAGCACAGGGGTTCTTTGTACTATTCTTGGAAGTTTTCTGTAAATATGAAATTATTTCAACATAAACTTTAAAAAAAAAATAGCCTTCCCAGTTTATTGGTGTTTTTACTTTATTTTTAAATTGTCCAATTTGTCAAGCTTTTCCTTTTGGTCTTTGGGTAATGTGTCCAGCTTGGGGTAGTCATTTCAAGAAAGTCCCCAGGTCAGCAGCTAGTTAAAGTGGTAAGTGGCGAGTTTTATCCCACCTTTGCAAGAGAAAAACTAATGGACACTGAGAAAAACTGCTCAACTTCTCTCTGGAGACACAGCTTAGGAAGTAGAAACAGGGAGTGCTGTAGCTTCCCTGCTCCCTGGGCTTCTTTGGCTGAATCTCTGGCCGACACTTCAAATTCAACAGAGCTAAAAATCACCTAATCTTTTTGTCCAAAGTAGTCACTTATCTGGACTTTTCTGTTTCTGACAGTGTGTCATACTCAGAAGCTATCTTTGCATCCTCCTCTTCTTCTTGCCACATCTAACCAAGAATTCATATTTGTCACTCTTCAGACTCACATTACATTTGGACACCTCCTCCTTCCAAGGGACATCTCCCAATCTGTATTGTCATTACGACCACTTCCGTTTACCTCCTACTTGCTACTTTCCAATAACCCAATCCTAGAGGGAATTTCTCATGGATTCCCCTCTTTGCTCCTTGAGAGTGTATGATGTTACTTAAATGTATGTAGACACATAGAGCTGAGTATCAACTCTTTATCCTTGGAGATTTTATTCAAGTCTAAAACCAAAACAAATTTACAAACCAAATACAAATAAAAGCACAGAAGCAATCAAATCCAAATGAACATTCAGTGCTGATGTCGTTCTGCTGACTGTACTGCTGTTCCCGCTGCAGTCCCGATGACGATGGCTTCCTGGCGACCCATGTGCCTGGTACTGCTACAGGTATTGATGGCCAATTTTCCCTCCGTTTTCTTCTGTTGGAGTTTCTACAAAACCTTGAATACAGTCATCAGGAAATTGGCCTCCACTTTAACACAGATGGACCATTTTAGATATTAATTCATCTTTTATTCTCGTCTCGTTAGCTTGTGACAAAGCAATGTGTTCCAAAAACACAAATGGAGATAGGAGCAATGGAACCATGAAATCACATGAAAAATGCACAGCTATAAATGGTTATCTAGATAAGTTTGAACTTTCTTAAATTCTTAACTATTCGTGGTGGCATTATTCGCAACAACTAAAAGGTGAAAGTAACCCAAATTTCCATCACTGGATGAAAGGACAAACAAAGTGTGGTATATACAGACCAATGGGATATTATTCAGGCTTTAAAAGGAAGAGAAATTCTAACACATGGATAACACTAGAGGACATAGTTCTAAGTGAAACAAGCCAGTCACAGAAATCCATAGGATTCCACTTCTGTGAGATACCTAAAGTAGTCAAATTCATAAAGACAAAGTATGGTTGCCAACTAGGGTAGGAGGGATGGGGAGTTAGTGTTAGGATGCACTTCTAGTTTTGCAAGATGAAAAGGGTTATGTGGATGGGTGGTAGTGATGGTTGTACTACAATGTGAATGTACTTAACACTATTGAACTGTACACCTAAAATGGTTAACATTGTAAGTTTTATGTTATGTGTCTTCATCACAATTAAAATTTTTTTAAATTTAATGCCATCAAGTGTTAAGACAAAAAAATTTTAAATGCTTGCAGGGAACTCATGAACTCTGAATGGATATTCCTGCAGGTGCACACTGCTTTCCCACAGTCCACATTGCTTTGATCCTTTCCCTAGACTACACTCCTAGCCTGGGATTCTAAGAGAACCTCACTCTGACTCTTCCTACACGTCACCTCAACTGTAACCAACTTTCAACTCCAACTAGCTGGCGTCCACTGACTCACATTCTCATCTCTTTGTTTTGTCTCTCATTGGATTTTATTATCTAATCCTTCCATTTATTTAAGTCTCTTTACCTCCTCATAGTAGGACGGATGGTCCTAACCCTCAGGGCTACCGCCACCATCAGAGGGTGTCAGTGCACCCCATTTGGCATTAGAGGCACATTCTAAATTATTTCATCACTTGTCATGCCAATCACTCAACAAACATTCATGGAGCATATGCCTTACACAAGATGACACACTGGGCCCCAACTCAAACACTGCATTTTCTGCTTTTCATCTCTCTCATAGCCCCTTGCACATTTCACCAGGGGGCTATGTTTATTACAGCATGTGAATGATTTCATACCAATCTGTGCTGTCATACTCCACATATGCATAGCAAATTTTACATCACCGAAATTAAAAGCAGTATACTATCAGCACTTCCCTAAAGTAAAAAAACATTTTGTTGTTGGGAATAGTGCATTTTTTGTATCAAACTTTGAAAAGCTGTTGTCAGCTGGGCGCCCATAGCACAGTGGTTACAGCGACGGCCACACACACCAAGGTTGGCGGGTTTGAACCCGGCCAGGGCCAGCTAAACAATAATGACAACAACCTCAACAACAACAACAACAACAAAAACAGTTGGGCGTTGTGGCGGGCATCTGTAGTCCCAGATACTTGGGAGGCTGAGGCAAGAGAATTGCTTAAGCCCAAGAGTTGGAGGTTGCTGTGAGCTATGACGCCACAGTACCCTGCCCAGGGCAACATAGTAAGACTCTGTCTCAAAATAAATAAATAAATAAATAAATAAAAAGCTGTTGTCAATACAAGAAAAGTTTCAAGACTGACTTCAGTGGGGATTATGTAGTAGAAAACTCTAGCCCTGGTTATTGGAAGTGTCCATGATGATAGCTGTAATGTTATTTGGTCATGAATGCCTGTGATCAGAGAAAGCATCCAGATCAGCTACTGTTTCACAAAATCCCCCTTGAAGTCAGACAAATGGCCAAGAAACATATGGGGAAAATGTTCAACATCACTAAACATCAGGGAAATGCAAATTAAAACCACAAGGAGATATCACCTCATTCCTGTTAGATGGGCTCTTATTAAAAAGCCCCAAAACAATAGATGCTGGTGTGGATACAGAAAGAAAGGAATGCCTATACACTGTTGGTGGGACTGTAAATTAGCACAACCTCTATGGAAACAGTATGGAGATTCCTCCAAGAACTAAAAGTAAACCTACCGTTTGATCCAACAATCCCACTACTGGGATCTACCCAAAGGAAAAGAAGCCATTTTATCAAAAAGACCTCTGCACAGCACAATTCACAACTGCAAAGATGTGAAATCAACCCAAGTTCCCATCAGTTCATGAGTGGATAAACAAAATGTGCTATATGTATACTATGGAGTACTACTCAGACATAAAAAAGGATGAATTAATGCTTTTGTAGCAATTTGGAAGGAACTAGAGACCATTGTACTAAGCAAAATATCTCAAGAATGGAAAAACAAACACCACATGTACTCTCTAATAAGGAACTAACTGGTGGGCACACATGTAAAAGTCACTGGAAATCAAGTGAGGAGTGGGGAAGAGGAACAGAGAGGGGAAAACGTACCTAAAGGATGCAATGAACGCTATTTGCGTGATGAAAACACAGCCCTGATTCAGGCCATGTAACAATGTTTATATCCCCTTATCATTTAGGAAAAAAAAGGTTATCCAGAGAGAGCAATGAGGAATCATTTAATTATTTTCTGCAATTTTAAATTTATTAAAATGTTGATAGAATACATTGGAAAATCCCCTTTGAATATGATTTACCTAATAGACGTGCAAAAACACAAATAACTTTATTCACATGTTAGAAGAGTGAGTAGACAGAGTTTTAAGGACACTTAATACAATCAATTTCTTAAACTCAGATTTGATTTTTAAAAAACTATATTCAAGCTCTGAGCATTTTACTTACAGAATTTTGCATGTGACTCACTTCTTTCTACACAAAGGTAAAATACTATCTGTATTTGCTCAATTCCCATTATTTTACTGTTTGAATGTGATTTTGTACCCTCAGTCATTCCAATGTTAGTCAAAGGTTACACTTTCTTTCACTCTTAGCCTTTTCTGGGCTTCACTTTCTCTCTTTATGTTCTCTAGTATAGCTTCGAGGTATAGGGTATTCGTTCCCAAGATCCACAACAATTACCTCCCTAGAAAATGTCACTCCTTTTAAAGGTCTTTTTTGGCTTTCAGCACCTGAATGAACTCTACTGAGAGAGGTAGTTTTTTTCTGCAAATCGTCACCCTGCAAGAAAATGGGACAAACACCAGAAATGATCAAGTTATGAACATAATAAGTTTTGCTTTTAAAAATATAATAGGATATCTTATCAGAGTGGCCCTGGACATTTAAAACATAGATAGATAGACAGACAGACTATATCTACATTGTTAATGAGAAACAGAAAGAGTATTTCTAAATAATATAGGGAAGCAGTGATAATCCACCATGATCACATTTTCATATTTGTATAGTTATAAAAGCATACTTTGACATATTCAAATAACATTTGGTGATATGTTCCTTTCTCAAGAGCCACCTGGACTTTCTCTCTGTCATGGACTGAGCATGGCTGTGTGGTGGGAGGGCATGTGAGCTGTTCTCATCAGGGAACCCCAGACATAGAGCTCCAGAAGGCCCTGGCCATCCATGTCTTCTGCCATGGCAGAAGGAGCCCAGAACTAGTGCAGGGACATGCAAGGTGGTCCTGAGCTTGGCCATGGTGGAAAAGAAATAATTTATCTCATTTTGGTAATAGGAGAGGCTTAGATCCCTAAATCATTTTTTTTTTTTTTTTTTTTTTGGAGACAGAGTGTCACCCCATCTCCCTCAGTAGAGTGTGGTGGCGTCACAGCTCACAGAAACCTCCAACTCCTGGGCATAGGCAATTCTCCTGCCTCAGCCTTGCGAGTAGCTGGGACCACAGGCACTGCAATTTGTTTACAGTTTATCCAGGGCCAGGTTCAAACCTGCCACCCTTGGTATATGGGGCCAGCACCCCACCCTCTGAGCCACAGGCATCACCCAGATCCCTATATCATTTCCTTTTTTTTTTTTTTTGCAGTTTTTGGCCAGGGCTGGGTCTGAACCCACCACCTCTGGCATATGGGGCCAGCACCCTACTCCTTTGAGCCACAGGCGCCGCCCCCCTATATCATTTCTTATAGCTCTAAGATCCTAGCATTCTGAGCAAAATAAACTGAAAACACAAATGGAGGAATGAAGAATGAGCACATTTCTAGACTTGGCATATGTAAGTGGTTTAATGACAATAATCAACAGGCTACGAAGAATGGTGTAAGCGACTGTGGATACTGAACTTTTCCCAAATACAAACCTAAGTTGCAGGCAACGCCATCCCTTCTTTTTATACCTTGCTGAATCATTTACTTCCTTTTCAGTCATTCTAATTTGCCCCTTGAGAGTGGAAAAACACATCACCTCTTGACCTTCGCCTTTGGTTTTGTCCTGATTTCTCTCCTTGCTCCCTCTCCTTGAACCTTCCTTAGTGTGCCTCTGGACAAGAATGCCAGGCCTCACTGGCACCGTTTCCATTACCTTCCTGGAAAATCAATCAGCAGGGCTTTAAAAATTCATGCATTTCACACAAAAATGGCTTTCTACTACATCCTAAGAAAGAGACTCACTTTCCTTGGTCTTCTGGGTCATTCATCTCCCCATCAGCAGCTGCACAAGCACCTCCATCAGCTTCTGTACAAGGAAGTGTTTCTGCCTCTTCATCTCTTTTGCCTTGAAAACTAAAAACAAACAAGCAAAATAAATAAATTAAATAAATAAAAAAAATTAGAAAAGGAAGAATTACCCTGATTTTAAGGTATGCCATAGAAACTTCACTTTTAAATGGAAATTAGCATTTCTGAAGCCCTGAAATGGAAAAATAGATAGCTAGGGCATTATTCATTGTTCTATTTTAAATTGTTTAATATTATTTCTAGACACATCTGTTAGTGTGACTTGAAATCTGATCCCAATTTGTCAGCATGGATTTATACCATTTATAGAAAAAAACCACCAATAAAAGGAAGATGCAAATGAGGCAAATTAGAAGGATGATGAAGAAAGTGACTGCTGTGGTTTCAACATTCGTAGTTTTAGCTAGAAGACTCATCCACTCTCACAATCACAGATTGTCCAACTATTCCTTTCCAGCTCAGTTTGAATGTAGTTCTCTTGTTCTTTAAGTTTTCTAGAAACAGAGGAATAAAAGGCTGTTTTCACTGTTGTTCTTTTGATCAGTTCGGCTTCATGAAAGATGTTCTGCTTGTTTCAGTGCAGTTGACTCACACTGGCTAATTTCTCTCCATAAATTTGGTGGGGGCTGAGGTGGCTGGAGGGGAGACTGAGCTGGGACACGTGTGATCACTCAGCTCACCTCCCCTCACCCCAAAAACTATCCGAATCCAGAGGAGAGAGGAATCGGAGCAGCTGGAGCTGAGCCCCGCTCCCCATTCTTCTCCCTTCAGTGACATCATAGAATCA
The DNA here is from genome assembly GCA_963573935.1 of Arctocebus calabarensis. Classification (NCBI taxonomy): domain Eukaryota; kingdom Metazoa; phylum Chordata; class Mammalia; order Primates; family Lorisidae; genus Arctocebus; species Arctocebus calabarensis. The sequence goes on along the minus strand of CAUYON010053391.1, from coordinate 27,582 downwards.
TGGAGCCCTGGAGTTACAGAGGCCAGAGTGGCAGCCCAGCCGGTCACCCAGGGGCAGGAGACCCACTGAACTCTCCTCGGTTGTCCACCTCCTCTGAGAGGCTCAAGGTGGAGGACAAGGACTTTCTATCCGCTCTCCGAACGCCATCTTTCCTTTCCTAATCGAACCTGCTCCTTTTGTTGCTTCTTTCACAGGCCATGAACAATTGGTCCAAGTCCTTATAAAATCCCTCTCTATAGCTCCATGGTCAAGAATCAACTTACTTGGTAATGGTGACTTCTCCAGGCTAAATAGCCCATGTCCTTCTAACGCCACTTCATTAGACCTACCATCTGGACACACAAGAGAACAGGCAGCTGTAAAGGCCATGTCTGAGGAAGCCAGACTGAAACAAGACACAGTGAAGATGGTCCTGGCCCGACCTGACTTCAGGTAAAAATGAGTGATGCCCAAAAATGAGGGAGAGAGTGGAGCAGAATTTTCTGAGAAGGAGAGTACAAGAGAATAGAAAAGTCAGAGGTGAGTCTGGGGAGCAAGGGGTGTCTCGGTCTGTGTTGTGCTGCCTTAACAGAATACCACAGATCGGGTAATTGATACAGAAAAGAAATTTATTTCTCACAGTTCTGAGGCCTGGAAAGTCCAAGATCAAGGCACTCCCAGGTTAGGACGTGGACTCTGCTTCCAAGATAGTGCTTTGAATGATTGTCCTCTGGTAGGGCAGGAACGGTGTGTCCTCAAAGGCAGAAGAGAAGGCAGCGGATCCACTCCCCCAAGCCCTTTTGGTAATGGTACTGATCTGTTCGGAGGGCAGAATTCTCAGGAACTAAACACCTCCCCAAAAGCCCCACCTCTCAACACTGTTGCCTTGGGGATTAAGTTTCCAGTACATGAATTTTGCAGGGGACTTATTCAAACCATAGCAGGAGATCTTTGGGCTACAGAGACTCTGGCTGGCTCTTCTCCTGAAGGGCAGAAACTGCAGCTTCATTATTCTTGGCTATTCTACCAAATAAGGACCTGTGTATTCCACAAATGTTGAATGAACTAGGGCGTGGGGGTGTGATGTCTGTAAGCACAAGTAGAATTTGTTGGAGGGCTCAGGTCAAAGCCAATTTTGCAGAACATGTGAATTCCTGAGCCGCTCCTGGCAGAGTCAATGGAATTCCTGGATAATTCCTGCAGCCAGGAATTCCATTGCATCAAGGCTCCCAGATGAAGATTCAGACCCCCTTACACTCGTTATTCTCTGACAAGCTCAAATCTGCTCATATGCCATGTACATATAAAAGCTTTTCTGGGAAGATAGAAATATTTTATATCAATTTACTGATGGTTACGGAGGCAGAGATGGTCCTTGACTAACAAAAGTTCAATTTACAGTTTTTAGACTTTGTAACGGTGTGAAAGCAATACACATTCAATAGAAACTGTACTTCAAAGTTTGAATTTTCCTCTTCCTCAATTTAGTGATATGCGGTAGGAAAAAAAGAAAAATACAGAGTTTTTTTCTCCTGCTCACTGCTGCTGCAGCTCCCAGTCAGCTGTGTGACCCCAAGGGCAAACGGCTGATACTTTATGTACTACATTCAGTAAATTACCCTTTATTGTAAAATAGACTGGTTGGATGATTTCACCCAGTTGCAGGCTAACATCAGTGTTTTGCGCATATTTAATGTAGGCTAACCTAAGCTATGATGTTTGATGGATTAGGTGTACTAAATGCACTTTGACTTAGAATATTTTCAACTTACAATAGGTTTATCAGATATAATCCCATCATAAATAAAAGAGTATCTATATATACAGTCACACACCTCATAGCAACATTTTAGTCAATAACAGACTGCATATACAACAGTGGTTCCATAAGATTATAATGCCATATTTTTACTCTACCTTTCTTATGTTTAGATATACAAATATTTACCATTGTGTTATAACTGCCTATAGTATTCGGTATAGTAATATGCTATGTGGGTTTGTAGCCTAGGAGCAACAGGCTGTACCATAGTCCATCCAGAAGAGCTGTAGGTTATACCATAATACATCTCTGTAAATACATTCTATGATGTTTGCACAACAACAAAATTGCCTAACAACCAGGATGTTTGCACAACAACAAAATTGCCTAACAACCAGGATGTCTGTGTCATTAAGCAATGTAAAACATCCATAGTTACCATCAAACTGTATATTTAAGATTAGTGCACTTATACCCTCTACTGTGTGGATATTAGCTATATCTTGACTAAGGTGCAAAAAAGGGCCCTATCCCCATGCCTGAATTTGAGTGTGGTGTACTGCTGGACCAGAGGTCACTGCTGCTAGCTGGCCCTGTCTCCAAGACTTTCTGCCGCTCACATTCTGACACTGGAGACCTAAAATAAGGATAGAGCAGTAGCAACAAGTGAGAGTTGGTAAGACTACATCATACGGGCTTTCACTGAATGTGGTTTGGGGAATCCATACCTTAAATTTATATGTATAGTTAATATAATGCTTTGTATTTTCTTTTTTTTCTACTTTTTTCACACTCTTAGATTTAAAAGATATGTAGTTAATATAATTCTGAAAAGTGGAAAGTCACCCAACTTTGGTCTCTAAACCATATTTTTTTGTTTTTTGAGACAGAGTCTGGGGTAGAGTGCCATGGCATCATCACAGCTAAGGTACATTTTAAATGTACTTTACTATAAGTTCTGTGACATTATGAGGTCTTATTCAGAGATGGGTCTGCAGGGCCTAACACTCCATGTCTGGCACACAAATGTTTGTTCAAAACTTATTTGTGGTAGGACATTACTACTGATTCTAAAGAAATAAAAAAGGATTTTTTAAAATTTATTTTTTAAATTATTTTTTAATTTTTTTGCAGTTTTTGGCCAGGGCAGGGATTGAACCCATCACCTCTGGCATATGGGACTGGCACCCTCCTCCTTTGAGCCACAGGCACCACTCAACAAAAAAGGGATTTTAAGAGTACTATAATCTTATGCTAAAAATTGGGCAACCTAGATGAAATGCAAATATTCCTAAGAACACAAAACCTACCAAGACTAAATCATAAATTGAAAATCTGAAGAAACCTACAATGAGATTGGTTCAATAATCAAAAACCTCCCAACAACAACAACAAAAAGCCCTGGACCAAATGACTTCACTTGGGAATTCTACCAAACATTTAAAGAAAAATTAACATCAATTTTTTTCAAACTCTTTAAAAAAATTGAAGAGGAAACACTTTTTTTTTTTTTTTAAAGGCTAGTCAAGTGAAGCAGTGGGAGGAGGAACCACTTTCTAATCATTCTATGAGGCTGGCATTGTCCTCATACCAAAGCCACTACAAGAAAAGAAAACTAAAGATCAATATCCCTTACGAATATTGATGCAAAAATCCTCAAAAATATTACTAGCAAACTAAATTTAGCAGCATATTAAAAGAATTATACACCAGGACAAAGTAGGACTTATTCCTGAAATGCAAGGATGGTTTAACATATGGAAATCAACTAGTGGAATATGCCACATTAGCAGATTGAAGGAAAAACCCCACATGGTCATCTCAACTGATGCAGAAAAAGCATTTGACAAAATTTTATCACCCTTTCGTGATAAAACCACTCAACAAATGAGGAACAGAAGTAAACTACCTCAACATACAACTAACTTCATATGCAATGTTGGGAAAATATTTGTAAATCACATATCTCATAGTGGATTGATATCCAGCATACAGAAAGAATTCCTACAACTCAACAACAACAAAAAACCCAATTAAAAAAATTGGCAAAGGGGGGCAGTGATTGGGTTGGGTCGATTAAGTATGTCAAACCTCCTTTAACTTCACATAGGGAAAGTCTCTGCCTCTTTTACAGAGACCCAGCTATCCAGGGCTCTGCTCCCACAACACGTTCAAGAAGCTTGCTACACCACCACTGGACCTCTCCAATAAGGAGGAAGAATATATGTGTTCAAAGGCAGAATTCGAAGCAAAAACAGCTGAGCTGGCTCAACAAGCTAATGAAGTAATAAGGGATCAGTAAGAAGTACGATCTAAGCCTATTTTAATAAAATTAAATCATACAAAAAGGAAGATGATTACAGTTTTTAAGAGGTCTATTATCATTTGAAGGCATAGTTCACTTCATTCAGAAACTAATCAAAAACATTGGTCCAGTAACAAGGTTCAAAACAAACTACACCCTGCAAATAAAGAAAGGAAAACAAATTCAAGTGTTAAACTGGAATATTCTGATGTAGAAACTGCTAATGATGTTGCCATTCCAGATGATTTCTCAGACTTTTCTCTTATAAAAAATAGTAAGCAAAACTAAAGGGCAACTGGAAGAAGAAGGCTTACCTGAATATAGGAATGATGATATTTTGTCGGGTGTTTGTAATTGTTACTGGATGAAGAGGTCTGGCCGCCTGTCTCTGTCAGCCAATATGCAGAGACCAGGATAGGGCCACCAAACTTCACTTGTCAGAAGGCCAACAATTCTGGAGAATAGAGACTGTAGCCTCTCCAAGCCTGTTCTGCTCTTCCATTTCCATAATCACAGTTTTATACATAAAAGTTAAAAGCAAGAACTGTTCTAACTCTTAAATGATAATTAACACCTAATTTTTTTTTTTTTTTTTGAGACAGAGCCTCAAACTGTCACCCTGGGTAGAGTGATGTGGCATCACAGCTCACAATAACCTCCAACTCCTGGGCTCAAGTGCTTCTCCTGCCTCTGTCTCCCAAGTAGCTGGCACCTCAACGCCCGGCTATTTTTTGATTGCAGCTGTCATTGTTGTTTGGCGGGCCTGGGCTGGATTTGAACCTGCCAGCTCAGGTGTATGTGGCTGGAGCCTTAGCCTTTTGAGCCACAGGCGCCAAGCCGATTAACACTTATTTTAAACAATGGTAATCACCCTAAACTGTTACCCATAATAAACAATAATTGACATAATCCATGACCCAAAACAACATTTTTTTTTTTTTTAAGATCGAGTTTCACTCTATTGCCCTGGGTAGAGTACCGTGGCTTACAACAACCTGAACCTTGCCTCAGTTTTTTCATTTTTTGTAGAACTGGGAATCTTTTTCTTGCTCAGGCTGGTCTTGAACTCATGAGTTTAAGCAATCTGCATGCCTCGGCCTCCCAGAGTGCTAAGATTACAGATGTGAGCCAACGCTCCCAACCCTCAAAACAACATTTCTAATTTAAAAGTCAGTCTCATAGCCAGGTGTTGTGGTTGGTGCCTATAGTCCCAGCTACTCAGGGAGGCCGAGGCAAGAGAACTGCCTAAGCCCAGGAGTTGGAAGTTGCTGTGAGCCATGACACCACAGCACTCTACTGAGGGCGATAAAGTGAGACTCTGTCTCTAAAAAAAAAAAAAGTCAGTCTCTTAAATCCATTGGCATAAAGTACTCAAATATACTCCTTCAAGTTAAAGCTGAATTTACAAAACAATAAGAATGGGAGACATGAGGTAAAGGTCACATAGGACCTAAACCAGCACTGCTAGCTACGTCATTGGTCCTGACCTGACAGACTCCATCTTGTTCTCACTATGTGCACTCTCATATTGACATAGGGACAAGTGCAGATTAGACTTCTAAAAGCCAAACTCTGTGTTATGCAGGAGGAATTGGACTATGCTGTATGTGAACGCAATAAAAGGGAAGATGAAATTCAGAATTTAAAGTCTCAAGTAAAAAATTTTGGAGAAGATTGAGACAGCGGCAATTAATATGCAACAGTCTCAAACAGAAAAGTATAAAACTCTTTTGGAGGAAGAAGCAGAAAATGTGATGGATTATAGCAGCAACAGTTGTCTTCAGTAGAAAGAGAATTAGAAAATAAGACTACAAAAACAGGCTGCAGGCTTGGCGCCCGTAGATCAGTGAGTAGGGCGCCAGCCACATATACTAAATGTAGCGGGTTCAAGCCTGGCCTGGGCCTGCTAAACAACAATGACAAAGGCAACCAAAAAATAGCCAGGCAGTGTGGTGGGCACCTGTAGTCTCAGCTACTCAGGAGGCTGAGGCAAGGGAATCACTTAAGCCCAAGAGTTTGAGGTTGCTGTGAACTGTGATGCCACTTGCACTCTACCGAGGGCGACATAATGAGACTCTGTCTCAAAAAAAAACAAAACCCGCCCCCCCCCCCAAAACAGACTACAAGTCAAAGTGCCACACAGGTTCTCTTGAATAGAGCTCCAGAAGAAGCAGAAAAGTATAAATTGGAGTTAAGTAAATTAAGGCAAGATAGCAAGGACAGAGCAAACAAATGAACAACACACAAAAATGGAGGTGTTAAAATCAGAAAACAGGGCGGTGCCTGTGGTTCAGTGAGGAGGGCACCAGCCCCATATACCGAGGGTGGTGGCTTCAAACCCTGCCCACCCAAACTGCAACAACAAAATAACCAGGCATTGTGGTGGGTGCCTGTGGTCCCAGTTTCTTGGGAGGCCGAGGCAAGAGAATCGTCTAGGCCCAAGAGCTGGAGGTTGCTGTGAGCTGTGATGCCACAGCACTCTACCCAGGGCAACAAAGTGAGCCTTTGTCTCTTAAAAAAAAAAAAAGCAAAGAGGGCAACACCTGTGGCTCAACGGAGTAGGGCGCTGACTCCTATGCCAGAGGTGGTGGGTTCAAACCCAGTCCCGGCCAAAAACTGCAAAAAAAAAAAATAAGAAAACAAGAAGCTAAAAAACAAAATAAGTAAAATAAATAACAAATAAGAAAACAAGCTAAAAAACAAAAAGAATTAGTGGTAGGGTTCAAGAAACAATTATAATTAATTGATGTTTGGGGCATGGTGGCTTCCACCTATAATCGTAGTACTCTGGGAGGCCAAGGCAGGTGGATTGCCTAAATTCAGGAGTTGGAGACTAGCCTGAGCAAGAGCTAGACCCCACCTCTAAAAATAGCTGGGTGTTGTGGCAGGTGCCTATTGTCCAGCTACTTGGGAGGCTGAGACAAGAGAATCGCTTGAGCCCAAGAATTTGAGGTTGCTGTAAGCTATGATGCCATAGCACTCTACCAGGGGTGACAAAGTGAGACTCTGTCTCAAATAAATAAATAAATAAATAAACAAACAAAATTAATTTTTGTTTAACAAACGCAGAAGATGCATACTGAAGCTGCCAAGATGCTATCTTTCACTGAAGAGGAATTTATGAAGGCACTTGTATGGGAAAATTCATAAATGATCTACTTAGTGTCTATGACTGTGTGATGGTTATCCATTTTATTTAACTTAAGTTGTAATGGTATGAATTATTTTTACTCTTCATAATGAAAATACTTAATTTTGAATTCAAAACTATTATATTGATATGTAATTATTAGAAAAAGGGGACATCTGAGAAAATCAAGGAATAAGAATTTAAAAAATAAGAATTAAAATGAGCAAAGGGTTTCAACTGGTATTTCTCCAAAGAAGATAATACAAACGGCCATTAAGTACATGAAAAAAAAAATGTTGAACATCACTAATCATTAGTGAAGTATAAATCAAAACTACAATGTGATACTACTTCACACCCATTAGGAGGGTTATTAAAAAAAAGTGAAAAAAATGCAAAACCAAGTGTTGGTGAGGAACTGGAGAAACAGGAAGCCATGTGCATTGCTGGTGGGAATTTAAAATGGTACAGTCACGGTAGAAAAAACAGCATGGCGTTACTGAAAAACTTAAATATAGAATTACTATACGACGCAGCAATTCCACTTCTGGTTATATACACAAAAGAATTGAAAGCAGGGACTCAAAGAGATATTTGTACACTCAAATTTTTAGCAAGATTACTCACAATAGAGGCAGCACCTGTGGCTCAAGGAGTGGGGTGCCAGCCCCATATGTCAGAGGTGGTAGGTTCAAACCCAACCCCAGTCAAAAACAAAACAAAAAAAAAAACAAAGAAAAGATTACTCACAATAGCCAAAAGGTGGGAAAACCCCAATGTCCACCAATAGATGAATAGCTAGACTCAGTGCCCATAGCACAGTGATTACAGCGCCAGCCACATACACCGAGACTGGCAGGTTCAAACCCAGCCTGAGCTTGCTAGACAACAATGACAACTGCAACAAAAAACAGCTGGGCCTTGAGGTGGGCGCCTGTAGTCCCAGCTACTTGGGAGGTGGAGGCAAGAGAATCACTTGAGCCCAGGAGTTTGAGGTTGCTGTGAGCTGTGACAGCACAACACTTTACTGAGGGTGACATAGTGAGACTCTGTCTCAAAAAATAAATAAATAAAATAGGGCAGCGCCTGTGGCTCATTGAGTAGGGTGCCAGCCCCATGTACCGAAGATGGCGGGTTCAAACCCAGCCTCAGCTGAACTGCAAAACAGAAAAATAGCTGGGCATTGTGGCGGGTGCCTGTAGTCCCTGCTACTCTGGAGGCTGAGGCAGGAGAGTCGTGTGACGCCATAGCACTCTACTGAGGGCAATAAAGTGAGACTCGGTCTCTACCAAAAAAAAAAAAAAAAAAGATGAATATCTAAAATGTGGTATGTACATACAATACTCTTCAGCCTTAAAAAGGAATAAAATTTTGATAGGTTTTATAACATGGATGAACCTTGCCAGCATTACACTAAGAAAAGGAAGCCAAACACAAAAGGACACATATTGTGTGATTCCACTTATATGCAGTGTCTGGAATAGTCAAATTCATAGCCACAGAAAGTAGAATTATGGTTACTAGGTGCTGAAGTGAAGAAGAATGGGGAGTTAGTGTTTAATGGCTACAGACTTTCAGTTTAGACTGATGAAAAAATTCTGAAGATGGACAGTGGTAATTAATGGTTGTACAGTAATGTGAATGTACTTAATACCAAGCTGCACAAAGGTTTAAATTGTATTTTTGTCATATATATTTTATCACAATTTTAAAAAATTATTTATTATTATTTAAAATTATTATTATTTTGTGGTGGCTCGGTGCCTGTAGCTCAGCAGCTAGGGTGCCAGCCACATACACCAGAGCTGTGGGTTCAAATCCAGCTCTGGCCTGCCAAACAACAGTGACAACTACAACCAAAAAATAGCCGGGTATTGTAGCAGGTGCCTGTAGTCCCGGCTACTTGGGAGACTAAGGCAAGAGAATCACTTAAGCCCAAGAGTTTGAGGTTGCTGTGAGACAGCTCTCTACTGAGGGTGACAGCTTGAGACTCTTGTCTCAAAAAAAAAGTTATTTTGGGGGCTTGGCACCCATACCTCAGTGGTTAGACCACTGGCCACATGCACTGGGGCTGGTGGGTTCAAACCCAGACCAGGCCTCCTAAAGAACAATGACAACTACAACCAAAAAGTAGCTGGGCATTGTGGTGGGTGCCTGTAGTCCCAGCTACTTGGGAGGCTGAGGCAAGAGAATTGCCTAAGCCCAGGAGTTGAAGGTTGCTGTGAACTGTGATGCCATAGCACTCTACCGAGAGTGACAAAGTAAGACTCTTGTCTCTAAAAAATAAATAAATAAATAAGAAAGAAAAGCCTTTTCTGATTCAGTTAGCCTTTTCATGAAGAAGGCATATACAAACCTCAGAAAGTCATTGCAGCTTGACAAGGTTTTAATGACAAGGCATTAAACAATCCATTCATTTGCCTATTATTTCTACAACAGAAAACACAACCATTGCCAAGAGTATGGACACTAAGACAGCATTTCTCCCACTAAGGAAAGGGGCACTAAGCCCCAAATGCCACCATTCAGCAGAAGAGACAAGCTGACTGCAAAAGATTTAGCAAACCCTTACACCTAGTATCTATCTATTCATCTGGAATTGAAATGTCTTTGAGAGAGAAAGTGTTGGAAACAGAGTACTATTAATATTGCATAAAACCACCCCAAAGTGGGTTAGTGTCTTGTTGGCTTCATCCACACTAATCACAACACCTGTGCCCACACCCACTCTGGAGAACTTTTTAAAGTCTCTTGGTCCACTGTTCTGCTACAGGTGTCATGAGGACAGAGGAGTGGAAGGTTCAGCCACCACTGAGCCATTCTAGTGGTTCCACTCCACACTTTCAGATTGAGGAGAGCCTATCTGGGCTACTGGTGAAAGAGAAAGCTTTGGCCCTGTACTTGGGCATATTCTTCCTTGACCCCCTGCTATGACTTTTAGTGAAGATCAAAATTCAAGGACTATGAAAAACAGATCAACCTCTGATTCCACCTTCCCAAGATGTCTGGGAAATGCACTGAAGCTGATCCAGCTCACCAATTGAGGGAGACTTCCCAACCTTGTGATTCTAGCGCACTTCAAAGGAGCAGGCTCCCCCGGGGGATTGTACAGGCTGGGGGGATTGTACTTTCCTGGTTTGCAGGCCTCCTTCCCATTTCCCATCCCTGTAGCAACTCACATCCCACAACGAGCAGTGGGACCGGGAATGAGAGGCAGATGGAGACTTCCGTTTGTTGTCCTTTGAGTGTTTTATTTGGGAAGCTCAAGCCTTCGAAGCCACAAGCGCCGTCTCTGCCGACCGGTGCTGCTGTTTGAGGTGAAGCTGGGTCCTCCCCTGCTGTCCGCTCATCCTCAACAAGCTGGTGGTGGTAGGATTTGGTTGTTCTTTCTCAATTGTTTTGTTCAATCTGCAGACTTTTTAAAATTTTCTTCTTCTTCTTCTTCTTCTTCTTTTTTTTTTTTTTTAGGGTAACAAAGAGATTTTATTTAGGAAGAAAAAAGAGAAAGTTTAGAGCACTTCTAAAGAGAATTGGAAGTGGGGCCCTCTATTTTTATTTCCTTCTAAACATGATTTCCAATCCTTTGGATTCTTATGGGATGTGTGTGTGTGTGTGTGTGTGTGTGTGTTTTCAGAGACACTCTGTTGCCCAGGCAGGAGTGCAGTGCCAGATCATAGATCACTATAACCTTAAACTCCTGGGCTCAAGTGAGGACCTCAGGTGTACACCACCACGCCCAGTTAATTTTTTATTTTTTTGAAGGTGTGTCACTATTTTGCCCAAGCTGATATTGAACTTCTGGCTTCAAGCAATTTTCCCACCTCAGCCTCCACAAAGTTCTAGGATTATAGCATGAGCTATCCTGTTTGCCCCTATATATCTTATTTTAATGTTTGTTTTTATTCTTTTTCCTTAACCCCACTACTCACAGCTTTTAATCTAAATATTTTCTGAAAAGGGATCAGAAATTAACTAGCACAGGGCTTCTCTAACTATGGTGAAGGATCAGGTCTTTTTTCTTCTTCCAATCCACTGAGAACCAATACTTTATTATTTTTTTTTAGAGACACTTAGTCACCCTCAGTAGAATACTGTGGCATCACAGCTCACAGCAACCTCCAGCTCTTGGGCTTAGGCAATTCTCTTGCCTCAGCCTCCCGAGTAGCTGGGACTACAGGCGCCCACTACAGTGCCCGGCTATTTTTTTTGTTGTTGCAGTTTGCCTGCCACCCTCAGTATATGGGGCCGGCAACCTACTCACTGAGCCACAGGTGCCACCCTGAGAACCAATACTTTAGTAAAATACTATAAAAATGGTCATACATGGCATCACCTATAGCTCAGTGGGTAGGGTGCTGGCCCTATACACCAAGGCTGGTGGGTTTGAACTCGGCCCAGGCCTGCTAAACAACAATGACAATTGCAACAACAAAAAAATAGCCAGGCATTGTGACTAGCGCCTGTAGTCCGAGCTACTTTGGAGGCTAAAACTAGAGACTCTCATAAGTCCAAGAGTTTGAGGTTGCTGTGAGCTGTGAAGCCACAGCACTCTACCTAGGCAACTGCTTAAGACTCTGTCTCAGGAAAAAAAAAAAAAAAAAAAGGAACAGTATTTGGATGCACAGCAATGGAAAATTATTAAAAATGTTCTAGGGTTCAGCACCCATAGCTCAATGGTTAGGGCACCGGCCACATACACTGAGGCTGGCAGGCTCAAACCCAGCCCATTCCTGCTAAACAACAATGACAACTGTGACAACAAAATCCAGGTGTTGTGGCTGGCACCTATAGTTCCAGCTACTTGGGAGGTTGAGGCAAGAGGATCACTTAAGCCCAAGCGTTTTGGTTTCTGTGAGCTGTGACGTCCCAGCACTCTACTGAGGGTGACATAGTGAAACTCTGTCTCAAAAAAAAGGTTCTAGATATTTACTCTCAATTTCTACATTTTGTTGCAGAGCAGTGACAGTTTAGGGTCTAGCACCCATCCACACATCACACTTAAGAGTAGCATTGATTGATTAAATCCCTCATTTATTTGTTTTAAATAGCATTTATTTTCATCATAGAAAATTTGGAAAAATGCAGAAAAAAGGCAAATAAAATCTTTCACAATTCCATCATCCAGAGATAAAAAAAACATTAAAATATCAGTATGTCCCTATGCTACTTGGGAGGCTGAAGCAAGAGCATCACGTAAGCCAAGAGTTGGAGGTTGCTGTGAGCTGTGATGCCACCACGGCACTCTACCGAGGGCGACATAGTGAGACTCTGTCTCAAAAAAAAAGAAAGATTTTTTTAAAGCAGTTTTAGTTTCACAGCAAAAGTAAGCAGAAGGTACAGAGATTCCCCATCCACTCCCTGCCCACACACAAGCACAGGTTCCCCCTTTATCCAGATCCCCACCAAAGCGGCACCTCTGTTACACGTGATGAACCTGCACTGACACCTCCTAAGTGCCCACAGTCCGTAATTTACATCAGGGCCTCACTCTTACTGTTACACATCCTGTGGCTGGACAAATGTATACTGACCTGTATCCACCCAGAGTATTTCACTGCTCTAAAAATCCTCTGTGCTGGGGATTCCTCCTCCTCCTCTTCCCTCTCCCCCTCCTCCTCCTCCCTCTCCCCCCCCTCCTCCTTTCTTTTTTTTTTTTTGTTCTTGAGAATGAGTCTTACTCCATCACCTGGGCTAGAGATTATACTGTGCCTTCAGAGCTCACAGCAACCTCAAACTCCTGGGCATAAGTGATCCTCTTCCCTCAGCTTCCTGAGTAGCTGGGATTATAGGTGCCCACTGTGACACTGGGCTAGTTTTTCTGTTTTTAGTAGAAATGGGTCATACTCTTGCTCGGGCTGGTCTTGAACCCCAGCTGATCCTCCTGACTCAGCCTCCCAGAATGCTGGGATTATAGGAGTGAGACACTGTGCCTGGCCAGGATGTCTTTTAAACTTAAAGAACTGCATATATGTAAATATACATAAATTATGAAAGGAAAGAATATATATATTTAAAAAGATAAAGTAAAATTGCTCTTAATTATACCACCGCTAACAAAATGTCTTTTCTAATTATTTACACATAGGTAACTAGGAAAAAAAAACAGAGCTTATACGCCACAGAAATTACTCTTAACAGAAAAAGAATGAATTTGTCCACTGCAATTTGTCTTCCTGCTTACGGAGAAGGTGTTGAGAGAGGAAGGCCCGAGGAAGAGGGAAGAGGCAGCGCTGCTCGGGCGTGTGTGAGCCCTGAGAATCGAGGGGATGGAAATCCCGGCTCTGGCCCTGAGTAATTTTGGGCAAGTTACTTCACCTATGTCTTATTCCTCATATCAATGATGAGGTAATAGTATCTATTACTATGGGTCTGTTGTGAGATTTAAATACAATACAGTGTACTTATAATAGTGTCTGGCTTCATAACTGTTGTTACTGCTATCACGATTATCCGGCCTGTTAGGGTAAAAGAAGATGTTAGTTTCACAACACCCCCTCTGAGTAGCTTAGGTTGGCAGACATGCTTTGTGATGAGCTCCATTTCTCACCCGCATGTGTGCTGGAAGGATTAAAGAAGGAGTGCTTTCTTAGAAGAGGAGAGGAAGCAAGATTAGAATCCCTGTAGAAGCTGTTGTTCCTGCCCCCTTTTGCCTTGCCTTTGGGAATCATCATAGTTAGCATCCAATTTGAGGTTCTCCCCCCATGCCGTAATTCCCTCCAGCTATCCCCAAGCCCTCAGGGGGCCCGTTACACAGAGCTCTGGGAGGAGCTTAGGCAGGGAACGGACACAGCTTCTTCAACTCCCACCCTCCTTCCATTTCTGTTGCTTCTGCCCCGTGGAGAGGTGAGGCAGGGAAGACGCCTCCATCTCTGGTTCTTATGCCAACAAACCAGGAACAACATTTGCCAGAGTTTAAATTACATCCCCTCGTTGGTATTCAGGTGAGAAATACGTTGCCCCTGCTCGGTGTTTCAAGAGAAACAGAACTGCTGAACCCTTCTTTCTGAAACTACATCCCTCCTTCACATCTCTCACCTCCACTTTAGGTGTCTACTTAACCAACAACTTTCTTCCTCGCAAGTATAAAATTCTTTTTTTGAGTCAGAGTCTTGCTCCGTTGCCTCAGGTAGAACGCAGTGGCATCATCATAGCTCACAGCAACCTCAAACTCCTGGGCTCAAGCAATCCTCCTGCCTCAGCCTCCTGGAGTGCTAGAATTATAGGTGTGAGCCACCATACCCAGTCTAAATTTATTTATTTATTTATTTATTTATTTATTTATTTATTTTGAGACAGAGTCTCACTCACCCTCGGTAGAGTGTCTTGGTGTCTCAGCTCACAGCAACCTCAAACTCGTGGGTTTAAGCAGTTCTCTGGCCTCAGCCTCCTAAGTAGCTGGGACTACAGGTGCCTGCCACAACGCCCGGCTATTTTTTTGTTGCAGTTGTCATTGTTGTTGAGCAGGCCCGGGCTGGGCTCAGACCCTCCAGCCTCAGTGTATGTGGCTGGTGCCCTACTCACTGAGCTGTGGGCGCTGAGGCCCAGCCTAACTTCTTTAAAAATTATTTCTAAGCCCTTCACCCTTGTTGTTCCCAAGGTTAATTTTATTTCTTAAATGATGTGGTTTTTTGGACGGCTCCTGTGGCTCAAAGGAGTAGGGTGCTGGCCCCATATGGCGGAGGTGGCAGGTTCAAACCCAGCCCCGGCCAAAAACTGCAAAAAAAAAAAAAAAAAAAAAAAAACAACAAAAACAAAATAAATGATGTGTGTGTGTTTTTTAATCGTAAAAGGCAAATACTTTCATATAATTTTTTTTTTTGAGACAGAGTCTCCCTTTGTTGACCTCGTGAGAGTGCCATGGCATCACAGCTCACAACAACCTCCAACTCTTGAGCTGAAGTGATTCTCTTGCCTCAGCCTCTTGAGTAGCTGGGACCACAGGTGCTCACCAGAACGTTCGGCTATTTTTTGTTGTTGTTGTTGCAGTTGTCATTGCTGTTTTAGCTGGCTGGGGCCAGGTTCGAACCTGCCACCCTCGGTATATGGGGCCAGTGCCCTACCCCCTGAGCCACAGGCCTGCTCCCCTCATCTAAATTTTAAAGCAAGGATCTGCGTCTCACATTTTTCTTAGTGTGGTACATTATACACAAAGATGATCACCAAGATCCCTCCCACCCCTATTAAGAGGGGCTCTCACTGCCCCTCCCCTTAAACCCGAGTTGGCCTGTGACTTGCTTGGACCAATGGAATGTAGCAGAAGAAACACTGCCCATTCAGAGGCCTGGCAGCCTCTGCACTCACCATCCCACAGCCCTGAGGTACCAGCTACAAAGTCCTACCTACCTGTTAGAGAGAGAGGCCCAGCTCCCGTGAAGCACCAGACATGTGAATAAAACCTCTTGGAAATTCCAGCCACGCAGTGAGTGACCTAGTCACTGCCAAATAGGTCGGAATAACCACTTCACGGACCAAGCCAACCCATAGAATCACGAAGACAATAACCAACAACTCCCACTTGTTAACTTGTCAAAATTACAGGCTTTCTTCCGTGAATATACCCAAAGGCCCCTTTAAGATTTGCCTTGCGAGCAAAGGGGGAGGGGTCTCGTGACAGGAGGGCTGGCATTCCCATCTCTTCTAGATAAACTCCCTTTCTTGAATAGTGTTTTCCTTGCCCCTGCCTCTTAGACCCAAAGTGCTTAAGTAAATGAATGTCCCTTTTGTTTCTGGGGTGTTTGGTTTTGTTTGAGTCTCACACTATTGCCCCAGGCTAGAGTGCCCTGGTGTCAGACTAGCTCACAGCAACCTCAAACTCTTGGGCTCAAGTGATCCTCTTGCCTCAGCCTCCCCTGTAGCTGGGACTACAGGTGCCTGCCATAACACTGTTAGGAGAGGTGGGGTCTTTCTCTTGCTCAGGCTGGTCTCAAACTCCTGAACTCAAGCAATCTTTCCACGTCTGTTTCCTAGAGTGTTAGGATTATAGACATGACTCCCACCCCCAGTCTGGATACTCCTTTTATTTTGGCCTTAAAAATCCTAGCTCTTGGCCTGAACTGTTCAGTGGATCCACATCAACCGCATCTCTAAACTTCTTTTAATTAGCTTCGCCCCTTCTCCAGCTGGGGTCCATCAAAGGCTGACCGGTGAACCACATCGTTTTGTTCTACTCCAGACTTCTCTATCACCCTGCACTTCATGTGGTGTTAGATATTCTCTGCAACTTTAAAGTCCAGGGAAGGTGAATCGGGGATATATGGGGGATATATTCAGGATATAGTTATGTGATTTCAGGTTATTTCTATGTACAGTGAATTACTGCTAGCTGTCCTAATATAGGAATGGCTTCCAGGAATACACCTCCCTATCACTTAGTGCAGTGGTTCTCAACCGGTGGGTCGGGACCCCTTTGCAACAATGAAAATACACTGTGGCATTAGGAAGGTTAAGAACCACTGACTTAGTGGGATAACTCACCTTGATTGTGAAACAGAGGCACAGAACCAGAAGTGTATGACAATATCAGAGTATCCTATAATGCCTGGTGCTAGGGGTATTTTAACAATGGAGGAAAATTGGATTTGAAATGGACAGAAATAGAAGCTAGTCTGTAGGAAAACGTGCTGATCATTTTATGTACAAAATTGTAAGTGGGGGCTTTAGTATTCATTCATCAAACAGAATTTCTCTCTTGGTCAGGAAAGACAGCCAACATCATATGAAGAGGTGATAAAAGAGTATATAGCCAAAAAATATAGGAAAAAGCATTACAGAGATGTCTTAGGCACTTCGCTTTTTAAAAATACAGTAGAACCTCCTTAAGTTGACCACCCAAGGGACCATAACAAAGTGGTCAACATACAGAGGTAAACATAAGGAACTAAGCCTGCTGTACTGATACATATATGTGGTGCATGTCTGGCCTATGAAAATTACGGCCAACTTGAGGTGGTCAATGTAGGGAGGTGGTCAACTATAGAAGTTCCACTGGATTGTTATTTTTCTAGATTTTTAATGTCTGTCATATCAGTCAGTTTTTAAAATTATCTGAATTGTTTATTTTCTCATCCTAAATATTCACTTTCATTTTTTTTTTTTTTTTTTGAGACAGAGTCTCACTTTGTTAGCCTCAATAAAGTGGCAAGGCCTCAGAGCTCACAGCAACCTGAAACTCTTGGGCTTTAGCAAGCTTCTTGCCTCAGCCTTCTAAGTAGCTGTGACTACAGGCACCCACCACAATGCCTGGCTATTTTTTTAGAGGCAAAGTCTCGCTCTGGCTCAGGCTTGGTCTCAAACTCGTGAACTCAGGCAATCCACCTGCCTCAGCCTCCCAGAATGCTAGGATTACAGGCATGAGCCACCACACCCAGCCTAGTTTTTCTATTTTTTTTAGTAGAAATGGGGTTTCGCTTTTGCTCAGGCTGGTCTTAAACTCCTGAGTGCAAGCAATCCACCTGCCTTCGCCTCCCAGAGTGCTAAGATTATAGATGTGAGCCACCTTGCCTGGAAAATAATTTTGTATTCTTTTTTAAATGCTTTTTCTTTCTTCTCTTCTCTTTTTGTTGTCAGACTTTCTGACTGTGTTGCCTAGGCTGGTCTCAAATTCCTGTGCTCAAGTGATGCTCCTCCATCAACCTCTCAAGTGGCGGTGATTACAGACACATGTCACTGCACTCAGCTGTATTATTCTTCTTTAAAAAGTCCCAAATGGGGCGTATCTTCAGGTTCCACAAAACCTGGATCTACTCCTGCCTTGGGCATGCGTGTATCCAATCTTTCTGAGACAGCTCCTTCAAATAGGGGTTAGCCCCTCCCTTCCTGCTACCAGGAAGTTAGAGAGCAGCCTGAGCAAGAGTGAGATACCATCTCTAAAAATAGCTGGGCATTATGGCAGGTGCCTGTAGTCTCACCTACTTGGGAGGCTGAGGGAAGAGGCTCTCTTGAGCTCAAGAATTGGAGGCTGCTGTGAGCTATGACGCCACAGCACTCTACCAAGGGTGACAAAGTGAGACTCCGTCTAAAAAAAAAAAAAAGACAAGTATAAAATTATCCACAGCATAGCAACTTTATTCAAGATAGTCAAAAACTGGGGGGAAAGACATCCAATAACTGGGAAATGAATAAACACATTGTAGACTATTCATACAGTGCAATACTATGCAGCAAATGAAAAAGAATGCACTCCTGGCATGTACAGCAACACGAACAAATCTTTAAAATGTTATGTTGAGGGAAGGAGCCAGACACAAAAAGGTACACACTGTATGATTCCATTTATATAAAGTTCAAGCACAGGCAAAACTAGCCTACAGTAATAACAGAATGGTAGTGGCCTCTGAGAAGCGGGGTACTGACTGTAAAGGACAAAAAAGGAACCTTCAGGGGTGTGTGTGTAGAAATGCCTTATATACATCTGGGTGGTAGTTACATGAATGTAAAATTCATTCAGATGAATGCTTAAGATTTTCACACTTACTATGTGAAGATTATACATCAATTTTTTTTTTTTTTGGAGACAGAGCCTCAAGCTATCGCCCTGGATAGAGTGCCGTGGCCTCACAACTCACAGCAACCTCCAACTCCTGGGCTCAAGCAATTATCCTGCCTTTGCCTCCCAAGTAGCTGGGACTACAGGCATCCACCACAACACCTGGCTATTTTTTAGTTGCAGCTGTCATTGTTTTTTGGCGGGCCCGGGGTGAATTCGAACCCACCAGCTCAGGTGTACGTGGCTGGCGCCTTAGCTGCTTGAGCCACAGGTGCCGAGCCTCCATCAATTTTTTAAATTAAAAAAGGAGGTACTTGGATAGATGAGTCTGGATCTCTGGAAAAGTATCTGGGAAAGAGATGTAAATTTGAGATTTGTTTGCACAAAAAATATTTAATGCTATGGATCTGCATACAATCAATTAGGAATACGATTTAGTTATAAGAGAGATCCTTGGATTAAGCCCTAGGGAACCAGAGGTTGGGAAAAGGAAAGCAAATCAGCAAAGTATTCTGAGATCAAGATTAGGACTATAGGAAAAGCAGATGGGAGGAGGAGTAAGGTTCAGAGCAAATATTCCAAGAAGAATAGTAGTTAAGTGCATGAAATGCAACTGAAAGCTAGAGATGAAGGCAGAGAAATATCAATATAAAAGAGATATTCAGTGGTCAAAATAACCTGTGCCTTCCAGTCTAACAAAGCCCAGCTAACCCCTACTTCCAGCCCTAACTCCACCACTCACAACCTCAACACACAGCCTATAAAACCTAAACATTTGTTTTATAGAGCTATAACACAATAGCTTTTTCAAAGCCTGCTTGAAAATCAGCTGTAAAATATTTTAAATTATGTTTAAATTCACTTTATTAATAAAGTTTTAAGACTCAGTTTTACTTTTAAAACTTAAAACAAACAGGAAAGAACAAAATTTAAATTTTTTTCTAAAGAACTCTTAAAATCCTCCTGTTTTTAAAAGCATAGAACAAATAAGGCTTTAAATAATTATGTCTACACAAAGCAATCTACAGATGGAATGCAATCTCCGTCAAAATACCAATTATATTCTTCGTAGAAACAGGAAAAACAATCCTAAAACTCATGTGGATCCATAGGAGACCTCAAATAGCTAAAGCAATCCTGAACAAAAAGAACAAGCTAAAAGGATCATACTACCTGATTTCAAATTATACTACAAAGCTATAGTAACCAAAACAGCATGGTATTGGCATACAAGCAGACACATACATGAATCAAACAGAATAGAGAACCCAGGCAGAGGGAAGTGGCTCATGCCTGTAATCCCAGCACTTTGACAGGCTGAGGCAGGAGGATTGATTGAGCCCAGGAGTTCGAGACAAGCCTGGGTAACATAGACCTCTGCCTCTACAAAAAAAAAGAAAAACAAAATTAGCCAGGCATGGTAGCATACTATTTGCAGTCCCAGTTACTTGAGAGGCTGGGCAAGAGAAGCTCATGAGTCCAGAATACTATGATTAGGCCACTATGCTTATCCTGGGCAACAGAGTGAGACCCTGTGTCTAAAAAACAAACCTAAACAAAAAAACAAAAAATAGAACTACCATATGATTCAGCATTCTCACTGCAGGGTATATACCCAATAGACAGGAAATTAGTATACTGAAGAGATACCTGCACTCTCATGTTTAAGGCAGCATTATTCACAATAGTAAAGATATAAAATTAACCTATGTGTCCATCAAAGGATGAATGGATAAAGAAAATGTAGTATATATACACTATTGAATAGTATTCAGTTATAAAAAGGAATGAAACTCCGTCATTTGTGGCAACATTGATGGAGGTCATTATGTTATATGAAATAAACCAGGCACAGCAAGACAAATATTGCATGTTTTCACTCAAATGTAGGAGCTAAAAAAATGGATCTCATTGGAGTTATAAAGGAGCAGGGCAGTTACTAGAAGCTGTAAAGAGGAAGGGAGAAGAGTAGATGAAGAAAAATTAGTTCATGAGTATAAAATTTAGCTGATATAAGGAACAAGTTCTATTATTCAATAGTACAATAAGGAAATTATAGTTAATAATAATTTATTGTAGGCCGGGTGTAGTGGCTCACAACTGTAATCCTAGCTCTCTGGGAGGCCAAGGTGGGTGGATTGCTTGAGCTCGGAAGTTCAAGACCAGCCTGAGCAAAAGTGAGACCCCCCCATCTCGCTCAGAAAAACTGAGGCACGAGGATCGTTTGGGTCCCAGAGGTGGAGGTTGACCAAGAGTTGGAGGTTGCTGTGAGCTATGACACCACAGCACTCTACCTAGGGCAATGGCTTGAGACTCTGCCTTAATAATAATAATAATAATGATAATAATTTATTGTATATTTCAAAATAGTTAGAAGAATTGTAATGTTACAACACAAAAGACAAATGTGAGGTGATGAATATTCCAGTTACCCTGATTTGATCATTGTGCATTATGTACATGTGTCAAAATATCGCATGTACCATCACATATGTAGAGTTATTACATATCAATAAATTGTTTTTAAAGAAAAGATCCAAGAAAAGTCAGAAAAATTTAAATCCACATAGCCAAGTCTAGTATTTGGCAGTCTATCGGTCTTCTAATTTCAGAAGAGGTAGCTAAGAAGCTGAACAGAGCTTTGGGCTGACTTGCAAGGCTGTTGGAAAATGAATTCAGGGCAAATCCTCAGGGTGTGGGGTGGAACCCAAATGGTCACATTGCAGGAGTAGGGCTTAATAGACAGTCCCTCACAGACACTCAAGGCCAATTGTGAATTATGTAACTTTCTGATTGGACTAAAATGCTCTGAGATTGCTAGTGCTCCTAGGCATCTGTAAGGAGAAAACAGGAATAGTCTCTAAATAGGCTTCAAATTATCTTTACAATTTTTCATATACAATGACCACATTTCTGAAAAACAAAAACAAAAACATCCCATTGGTGAACCAAGAGGTTGAGATTGTGTGGCATCTTCTGTCCTGGATCAAGGAAGAAACAACTAATAAAAAAAAATTTTTTTTTTTAAAAGGAAGAAACATCTCTGCACGGACAGGAGCAGCTGAGAGTTCCCAGTAGCCCCTGACCAGTGGCGCTTCCCAGCCCCAGCTGAGCAACCACCGAGAGAAGAATAGCCACCCCAGGATCCCACCAGGGGCCACAGAAACAACTGTGTTCTGTCCTGCCCAACACGACTCACTGCTGACCTTCACTTTGCTGAACCAGTGAACGTAGGAGGAGATAGGAAGAGCAGTGACTGGCTACAGAGCTCTGTCTGCTCTTGGAAGCTTCTGTGAAATTGAAGAAAAGGAAGCAGAAGGTCGCTTGAAGGACTCAAGCTTCCTAGGTATTGATTTCCAGAAAGAAGAGAAGCCTGAAGAGTTGCCAGCTTCTCTGGTTCCTTGCAGAATTAAGGTTTTTGTTGAGACAGGAACCTCAGACGGCACTCACCCTGCACAATGCCTTTGTAGCCTCCCTGGCTGAGCTCCAAGCAGAAGCCAGCTGCCCCGTCTGCCTGGATTACCTGAGAAACCTAGTGACCACGGAATGTGGGCACAACTTCTGTAGATCCTGCAACCACCAGTGCTGGGAAGACCTACAGGACATCCTCCTCTGTCCCACGTGCCTCCACCATTGCCCCCACAAGAGCTCACAGAGGGATATCGAATTACGCCACAAGACTGATGTTGTTAAGCAGCTTCTCCCTCCCATGAGGAACAACAGAAAACGACTGGACCCCTATGAGAGAAGCACAGTCAGGTTCTGGCCCTGCTCTGGGAGAAGGACCTGGGGCTGTTGCATCCCCAGTGCACGGTCTCCTCTGACCACCAGGATCACACTTTGACACCCATTGAGCAACCTGCAGCTGCTTACAGAAGGGAGTTCAGAAGCTCTACTGAGCCCCGGCAAAGGCAAGTTGAAGATGCTAAAACAAAGGGTGGTTTAGAAATCCAAGTGTCTAGCTCAGTGCCCATCGCTCAGTGGTTAGGACGTTGGCCACATACACTGGGGCTGGCTGCTTTGAACTTGGTTCAGGTCTGCTAAACAATAATGACAACTACAACAAAAAAATAGCCAGGCATTGTGGCAGGCGCCTGTAGTCGCAGCTACTTGGGAGGCTGAGGCAAGGGAATCGCTTAAGCCCAAGAGTTTGAAGTTGCTGTGGCTATGATGCCAGGACACTCTACTGAGGGTGACATAGTGAGACTCTGTCTCAAAAAAAAAAAAAAAAAAAAGAAATCCAAGTGACTTAAGGCCTAGAACTCTGGGAGGCCATGGCAAGTGGATTGATTGAGCCCAGGAGTTCAAGACCAGCTTGAGGAAGAGTGAGACCCTGTCTCTACCAAAAATAGAAAAACTAGCCAGGCATTATGGCGGGCACCTGTACTCCTAGCTACTTGGGAGGCTGAGGCAAGAGGATCTCTTGAGCCCAAGAGTTTGATGTTGCTGTGAGCGATAACACCAGGGCACTCTACCCAGGGCAACTGAGTGAGACTGACTCAAAAAAAAAAAAAAGAAAAGAAAAGTAAAACAAGAAAGAAATCTAAGTCTCTAAATCAGATGAGGTAAGAAGTGGAAGAACAAAGGAAAGAATTATGCAATGAATTTTTTTTTAATTTAAGCATTTACTGAAAGAGCAGCAAGTTACCATTGTACTGGATTTACTGATGTGGAAAAAGAAGGTTGTTGAAGAAAAGAAGTTGAAAGGCAATTATCAGACCATACGTGTACCCTGTATAATCCGCTAAGGGAAACAGCAGCAAAGTGTAGGCAGGCAGACTCTGATGTTCTGACAGGCATCGAAGATATTCAGAAAACCTAAAAACCTGGGTGGTCATTTTATATGAGCCAATGAAAGACAGTTTCTGTGTTTCTCCACATTTTAGCCTATAAACAATGATCAGCACGTTCCAGGAAGAATTGACATTAGATCCTGAAATTGCCCATTCCAATCTTACTATCTCAGAAGACAGAAAAAGTGTAAAATATGAAAGTATTCAGTCAAATGTTCCTTGCAGTCCTGAGAGATTTACTCTTTAACCAGCTGTGTTGAGTTCTGAAGGGCTTCATGTCAACAGATGTTACTGGCAAGTATGAGGAGGCATGGGTAGATTCTCCTGATGTGTGTGCAGACTTCCCCAGAATGGCTGCCTTCCCACCATCACCAAAGGATGGCAAGTTCTGCATTCAGAGGAGACATGGAACAGTGTGCAGAGCATACAAATTGGAGTTTTTCTGGGTTATGAAATGAGAGAAATTTCATTTTATAATTGGAATGATAATTTATGTTTACACCCTAACTGACACTTGCAGAAAACTTTGGTCTTATTTTTCTCCTGGCCCTCCAGCAACCTTTCTTACACTCTGCTACATCACTGCCAAGGGGTGGCCAGACATCTGGGAAGCAAGGGAAGATCAGCTTGGGCATGTATCAGATAGCATTCATGTTTTATCAACACCAATAAACGCGTTTTATCACATTTACCAACTCGGTATAGCTACTTGCATTCTGTACAGTCCATGTTTGATAGTAGCTGGAAGAGATTACTTACGTAGAAGTTTTCTGCTTTCTGTGGCACTGGAGAAAGTCAAGTCAGTTGAATAGTATTTAGAATAGTGTTTAGAACAGTATTTTAAAACTCAGGTTTCATGATGTCTCACACCTACAATCCTAGCACTCTGGGAATCTAAAGTGGGAGGATCACTTGAGCTGAGGAGTTCCAGACCAGCCTAACCACGAGTGAGATCCCATCTCTACTAAAAACAGAAAGACTGCTGTCTGGCACCTGTACTCTCAGCTACTCAGGAGGCTAAGGCAGAAGCATTGCTTGAGCCAAGTAGTTTGAGGTTGCTGTGACCTAGGCTGACGTCACTGCACTCCAGAAGTGACGTCAGGCAACAGAGTGAGACTCATACAAGAAGGCAAGTTTACATATTCAAAAATCAAGAGAAGGCTGGGCAGAGGTGACTCATGCCTATAATTCTAGCACTTTGGGTGGCTGAGGCAGGAGGATCACTTGAGGCCAGGAATTCAAGATCAGCCTGGGCAACATAGTAACACCCCCATCTCTCTCTCTCTTTTTTTTTTAGAGAGACAGAGCCTCATTTTATCACCATCGGTAGAGTGCTGTGGTGTCACACAGCTCACAGCAACCTCCACCTCCTGGGCTTAGGTGATTCTCTTGCCTCAGCCTCCCGAGTCGCTGGGACTACAGGCGCCCGCCACAACGCCTGGCTATTTTTCTGTTTTGCAGTTTGGCTAAGGCTGGGTTTGAACCTGCCACCTTTGGTATATGGGGCCGGCGCCCTACTCGATGAGCCAGAGGTGCTGCTCTCTCTCTTTTTTTTTTTTTTTAGATTTTTTTTTTCTTTTCTTCTTGAGACAGAGTTTCACTTATTAACCCGTGGTAGAGTGCCATGACATCATAGCTCACAGAAACCTCCAACTCCTTGGGCCTAGGCAATTCTCTTGCCTCAGCCTCCTGAGTAGCTGGGACTACAGGCGCTCGCCACAATGCCCAGCTAGTTTTTTGTGGCAGTTTGACTGGGGCCGAGTTTGAACCCACCACCCTTGGTATATGGGGCTGACGCCCCACTCAGTGAGCCAGAGGCACCGCCCACCCCCATCTCTTAAAAACAAAAAATTGGCTGAATGTGGTGGCATGCTCCTGTAGTCCTAGCTACTGGGGAGGCTGAGGTAGGAGGACTTTTAGAGCCCAAGAGTTTGAGGGTGCAGTGATCTGTGGTTGCACTACTGCACTCTTGAGCCAAACAGCAAAACTTTGTCTCCAAACGAAAAAAAAATCGAGAAAACAAACACACAGACCCAAACAGGAACCAACTAACAGAGTTATGAGATATAGATTTTAAAATAACAATGCTTAATATGTTCAAGGAAAAAAGACGAGAACTTTGGCAGAGTACTGAAAACTACTGTGTAATAAAGAAATGGAAATGCTAGAATTGAAAAATATAGTAACTGGCTCGACGCCCATAGCTCAGTGAGTAGAGCGCTGGCCACACACACAGAGGCTGGCAGGTTCAAGTCTGCTAAACAATGACAACTGCAACAACAAAAATAGCTGGGCATTGTGGTGGGAGCCTGTAGTCCCAGCTACTCAGGAGGCTGAGGTAAGAGAATCACTTAAGTCCAACAGTTTGAGGTTGCTGTGACCTGTGATGCCATGGCACTCTACTGAGGGCGACATAATGAGACTCTGTCTCAAAAAAAAAAAAAAAAAAGAAAGAAAAAGAAAAATATAATAACAAATTAAGAAAAAAATTAATATTTTTAACAGCAGTTTTTTATTAATTCCTTTTTTTTTTTTTTTTTTTTTGAGACAGAGCCTCAAGCTGTCTCCCTGGGTAGAGTGCCGTGGCATCACAGTTCACAGCAACCTCTATTTCCTGGGCTCAAGCGAGTCTCTTGCCTCCGCCTCCCAAGTAGCTGGGACTACAGGCGCCCGCCACAAAGCCCAGCCATTGTTTGGTTGCAGCCATCATTGTTGTTTGGCAGGCCCAGGCAGGATTCGAACCCGCCAGCACAGGTGTACATGACTGGTGCCTTAGCTGCTTGAGCCACAGGCCCCGAGCCTCTTTTTAATTCTTTTAACAGTAGGTTGTTTATATAGGATCAATAAAAAAATCATCCATTTAAGACCTTCTGTTTATCAAAATATATCATTAAAGTGAAAAGCAAGCCAGACTATCCACATACAAAACATGTATTCAGAATATATAAAGAACTCCTGCAAATCAGTAAGAAAAAGACAACCTAATATAAAATGGACAAAAGACCTTAACAGGCACTTTACAAAAGAGGATGATATGCAAATGACTAATGTGCATTAGTGGCAAATTTTAAAATTGGTTTAAAAAAGCTTTCCTAGCTATTTCTGAAACTAGTTTTTTTTGTTTGTTTGTTTTTTTAAGACAGAGTCTCTCTTTTTCACCTGAGTTAGATGCAGAGGTGTCATCATAACACCTACCTGATTTTGTTTTGCTCAGGCTATTTTGAATTTCCAGCTTCAAGCAATCCTTCTGCCTCTACTTTCCTTAAAAATGCCGAAATTACAGGAATGAGCCATCTCACCTAGTCTGTATTTTTCTTTTTCTTCTTCTTTTTTTTTTTTTGAGACAGAATCTCCCCGTCTCCTGGACTAGAGAGTAGGAGCATTATCATAGCTCATTGCAAACTCACACTCCTTGGCTCAAGCAATCTTTATGCCTTAGCCTCCCAAGTAGCCAGGACTATAGGCATACAACACAAAACGAGGCTGAATTTTTTTTTTTTTTGTAGAGAAGGGAGTATCACTATGCTGCCCAAGCTGGTCTTGAACTCCTGCGCTGACCATGATCCTCCTGCTTCAGTCTCCCAAAGTGCTATTTTTATACATGTGAGCCACCATGTCTGCCTATTTATTTTAGTTTTTAATGAAAAACATTCACATGATTTTAAAAACAATATTTATAATGAGGTATACATTGAAAAGCTTTCACCTCATCTCTGTCCTTCCTTCTAAACAATGGGAAACCGTGATTATTAGCTTCTTGCGACTATTTTCAGAAACGAGGATCATATACTTTCTTCTTCTTACACAAAAGCATACTTTATACCTTCTTTGCTTAGGAAGATATCCTGGAGATCTTTCCACATCAGTAGGTAGGTAATTTCTTCATTCTTTTTCATAATGCTCCTTTGTACATATGAACCTTTTTTGTGGGGGGAGTGGGGAAGGAACAAAGGAATTTTTTTTTTATTTTTGGTTTATTTTATTTTATTTTTTATTTTTTTATTTTTTGTAGAGACAGAGTCTCACTTTATCGCCCTGGGTAGAGTGCCGTGGCGTCACACTGCTCACAGCAACCTCCAGCTCTTGGGCTTAAGCGATTCTCTTGCCTCAGCCTCCCTAGTAGCTGGG